>CM076570.1:1020960077-1021029787 GCA_034641835.2 Pinus albicaulis
CCAAAATCCCTTTTCTTGGATTCTTTTCCCACAAAGCCTTTTGTGACCAAACTCACACAAACCCATCTCACTAGGCTTGTGGAGTACCTCCCAAGATACATAATTCAACGACATAGTCTAGTTGTAGTAACCATAACTTGGTAAAGCTCTTGTAGTCAAGCGAGGGCTTGGTTGGGTTCCCAAATTGCAAATTAAGTAAGGGTAGTTGTGAGGGCATGATAGCTAGGGAGGGTCAGGGCATGGAAAGGAGTGAAAAGGCATGCTAAAACATGTCAGAAAATGTCAATGCATGTAGAATTAGAGTGTTAGGAAATGTCGGGGCATATGAAGGGATAACTAGGTCAAGATTCATGGAAAGGAACGAATAAGAGTGTGTTTCAGGAAGTGTCAGCAAATTCAAGTGTGCTAAGGAGAAGTGTATTAGGAGAAGTTAATAATAGGATTTATAGGAGGTAAGCCTATGGTTGTTGTACGAAGTTCGACATATCAGTTTTAGATAAATGGAAATCGCTTTGTGCTAGGCACAACAATGTTTTTTTTTATGTTATTTTTTTAAAATGAGATGTGGCAAAATTTAGCTACATGCTCATGTTTTAAACTATTCTAGATATTTTCATATTGTATATTGTTGTGTATAATTTTTTGGGCACTCGACTTGTGTCAACTTATATCTTGTGTGCCTTTTACATCTTGTGGTTCTTGCAAACTCTCAATTAATTTTCTATTGTTTATATGAACTAAACATACATGTGAAATATTGCTTGTGTAAGCTATGTTACTTAGTTTTTTTATGGCCATGACTAGATCATGTGATCCTTGTATTGGTAGCTAGTTAAGTGGGACAAGTTGAGCATGGACATGAGTGGCATAATATAAGTTGTAGGTAGTTCTTAGGTGAACAAGGCACAATCTACTTGTAGTAGCTGGTGCAATTGGTCAAGTTTTTGTGGTTGAATGAAGCCAATATTGTCACATGAACTATAGTATTTAAGGACTTGATTAGGTTTGCAAGTCGTGAAAAAATGTAAATGATAGTTGTGAGGACATGAGTGCCAAGGTGTGGTAGGGAATGCTAAGATGTTCCAAATAGTGCGGAGGCATGTCAAACATGCTAAGATGTGCCAAGTGATGAGGCATGCAAAGATGTGCAAGGGTGTGTCAATTCATGCTAGGGAATGTCAAGCAAAGAAAAGGGAGAAAAAATTTAAAATACAAGGAAATGAACACATACGAGGGTTAATAAGTAATCAATTTACCATTTCCAAGAGAGGCATGCTAGGCACACCAAAAATAGGTGCCAATAGGTGCCAAGTGAAAAGTATTAGTGCTTTCTAAGTGCCAAGTATTTCTTTGTTGTTTCTCATCTACTTTCTAACAATTGATATCAAATAAGTTTAATATTAAACCATGCCAAATAATACCAAGGAATCTCAATGTATTCCATACATGCTAAGACTTTCCAAGCGCCAACATGTTCAAAGTGCCAATATGTGTCAGGGAGTGTTATGCATGCAATGAAGTGGAAGGGCATGTTGAAGAGTGCTAAGGTGTGTTAGAGAGTGCTAATGCATGTTAAGGAGTGTGAAGGAGTACTAGGACAAACAATTAAGGGATCACTAGGTCAAAATTCATGGAAGTTAATGAATATGAGGAAAATGTGCCAGAAACCATTGTTAATGAGCGCTAGCTTTCATGCCAAAGAGGGAGTCAAATGTATGCCAAGCATTGGTAATGCATGCTAGGGAGTATCAAGGCATGTCAAGAAGTGCCAAAGTGTGTTAGGGAGTTCCAGGGTGTTCTAATTATATGTGCCAAATAGTGTCAAGATATGCCAATACATGCAAGGTGCTAAGGATGTGCAGGGTGGTAAGGTATGTCAATATGTGTCAAGAAGTGTCAAGGCAACAAAAGGAAGAACCAATCTAAAATACAAGTAAATTAACACATAAGAGGGTTAATAAGTTGGTACTTTATCTTTTTCAAAAGGGGAATGCTAGGCACACTAATAATAGGTCCCAATACATACCAAGTGGCATTGTGTGCCAAGTGCTAATGTATGTCAATGCATGCAACCAAGGTGTTCCAAGGAATGCATAGGACTACATGAGTACCAACACATGCTAGGAGAGTTCTATGTTGTGCTAGTGCATGGCACCATGTGCTTGGGCATCAGTGTCATGACAAGATGTTCTCAGTACAAAGATGTTAGAAGACATGTGAGGTGCTAATAAATGTTAGTGTGTGCTAAAGCATTAATTTATGGTGTGCCCAGATTGTTGAGGAGTGTTAGGTATATCTCATTAATAGAATTGACAGAGTTTGATTAAGTATTAAATAATATATTTCCTACACATACTAGTGGAACTTTATCTAAAGCGAATTTGCTAGATAATAAACTTAATAGGTATGAATCATGTGTTGAATCATAGGAAAATTCTATTCGACTAGTCATTGATTGAGGAAAATGATACACACTAATTACTTATTAAAAAATTGACTGACTCTAACCACTATGGCGTTGGACATATTATAAAAATTAATCCACAATAATGGTCTTAAATCATTATATTTTGGCAAAAAATATATTAACATGCACATAGCATCATCAAAAACTCATTGGAATGATCAATGATGATGAAAATTGTTTGAACATCACCAAAAGTAATAAAAAGAGCATTAGTGAGGGTCATTAAAATTTCGTCACTAGAAGTGTCACCAAATAGAGAATTAGTGATGGGCCTTTAACGACCCTCACCAAAAGTGTCATTGAAAATGGCTTTAGTGACGAACCTTAAAGGATCATCACTATATACACATACAATGATGCTTTTCTAAGGATAATCACCATATGTGACATTGGTGACAGACCTTAAAGGTTTGTCACAAGCATGACCCTCACCAATGTCCTTTTTTCTTGTAGTGAATATTATACCTTGAGGATATCTTAGAAATAATTCCAAGAGGTTTCATTGAATGTATTAAGGGTTCCTCCTCAACCCTCTACTCATAGAAAGCTTACCATAAATCCTTGATGTGGGGGGAATCGTTGAGTGAAAAAGTAATATTTTCTCTATAAGAAAAATTATGGAAAAAAATCATTCTAGTAGATTTAACCATCTATCTAGAGATTTTGCGTATTCATACCTTTAAATATATAATATCAAAGTTAACTTGCACCTTAAACATGGTGCAACCTCTGAAGTGAATACTATATGAAGATGCTTCACCCGCTGATACCCAAAGAAGGATATGGGAAAAATTATCCACCATATCGTTCCTTTTTTTTTTTGAGGGCTTCTTCGAGCAAAGAATTGAAAGGATCTCCTCCTCCCTCTTATATCCTTTCTTCTAGCAGAGGCTTCTATGGAGGTCAGTGAGGCTGGTATTTGAAGGGATCAACGAGTTCAAGTGACAACTTCTTATACCCCGACCTCATTGGGGCATGCACAGGAAAATAAAGAAAGAGCAGGATGATCTGATACCATTGGTATAGATTTATCTAGGAATGAAATTAAATGAAAATCTAAACAAATAAATATGGATACAACAAAACATAGCTTCAATAAATGAATAAAAATTGCTGAAAATTGTTTACATGCAAAAAGGAAAAAAACTACCCTAGGCAATGGTAGCTTATCTTTGAGAAGAGATGTGATGGCCACATGACTTCTGAATTAATTTATAGTGAGGCTCACAGGAATTTTATCATCAAGAAATAATGGAATACTAGAAACATGGAAAAAAATAATGCTAGTAGATGAAGTGCCAAAAGCTTCCGGGCCCTGCTGGGATTAGTTGGAACATTAAATTTATGTGGTCGTAAATTTGGAATATGATCTCCCTTTGGTACACACAATAGCCTGCTAAAAATACCTATTTGAGGACATCATATTTCATTTGAAAATGCTAATCCATGGGCCTCATATTTTATTTTTCCCCAAAAAATATTGTTTAGGGCCTAAAAAGGGCTCCATAAGTTCATGGCCCAAAACCTTGTCAAAAATAGAAAAATACGAAAAGAGGAGATTGTGCAAGAAATTAGGAGAATGGAAGGAAAAAATTATAGGGTTCCAAGTGGAATAGGCGAGTGGCCACAAATACCCACTTGGATCAGTTTTGGTCCTTATCATCCCGCTCCACCCATCTCCTATGAATCTTAGTGGTTGTTTGGTGTGTTTTGATTTTGAACATCTTTTGGTATAATTGGCCTTTCAAGTTTTGGTTTCTTAGACTGATTTAGAAAATAGATATTTTTTTGGGGATCTATCTACTGGCCAATAAATATTGTAATAGTGAGGCTAGTATGTTTTTGAGAAAATGTAATCATTGCTATCTTCAGATTAATATATCTCGATTTAAAAAAAAAAGAAGAAATTATTAAGAATATCACACCACTTAAGTTTCCTAACAAATTTTTCCTTCAAAATAAAAATATACAATCAATTGAATATAAAATAGGTAATTTTTACCATATTAAAACACTATACATTTATTTAAAATAACCAAGTTGGTCTTGTAATAAAAAATTTAAATTGTTGTTATTATATAACATTATATGAAACATACAATTGTAAGTCAACTTATTATTATCAATAATCGCCTACATTTTCCCATTAATTGTCTCGATCTTCTTACATCAAGTGGTTATAATTAAGAAGAAATAAGGGTGATGGAAACAAATTATAGTATTTATTCTAGATTATAAATCATAAGGAAGACAACTTGAGCATTGTTCTCTTGGCTCTTAGAAATCATCTATAGTGACCTGTCATAGAGCAAGCCATGGAAAGAACTCATAGTTTATCAAAACTCCTTAGGAATACCACAATTAGTGAGAAAGGTGAGCAATAGGATATGAAAGAATGGTGCCTAATTCCACTTCAATTATCTCATCCTTCTCTTCTTGGTCATGGCTCTTAGCCTTGGATCCCACTTGAGGTGATCATTCCTCATCATCATGCATATGGTGTTGTAGATGTTTCTTTATATGTTAAGGAGTGAGCCCATTCTGGTGTTAAATATGAGCTATAGCCAAAGAGAGGCATGGTGATGATGATAATCCTTATTATTTTTTTTTATGAAATATTGGCTATTTGTTCCTTGGGTGTTTATTGATGCCTTCCATTCACACTTGGCTTACACCCAAACCAAATCCTTCATTTTGGGAAAAATAAAAATTCATTGGAATTATATGCCTTCAAAATAGGCTACATAAGAGAAGAACACCATGGGAAAAAACATGGGTTAATAATACCATGTCTCTTAACCATGGGTTTTCAAAACTTGGAGTCTGAAAATTACTAATGTTTACATGACATTAAAACATATCTTTCATACTAGGCTGGAGAGCACCTTTTGACACAAAAATATAGGATGGTAGAACTTTGTTAATGGCTACAACAAGTTGATTATCCTAACTCTATGAAAATTAATTTTATCTAATATGAAAGTATCCAAGTCCTCCCTGAAATAATAAATGACTATTGTTTTTGGTATTATATATCAATATATGAAGCACAACTAAAATTAGATTTATTATCATCAATAATCCCCTACCTTCATCCATTACTTTTCTCCATATTATTATAATAAATGGTTATAGTTAAGTAGAAATAATGGAAAGGGAATAAAATTACAATATCTATTATATTTCACAACGTGGAATTACAAAAGCTTGTGTGTTGTCCTCTTATCTCTTACAAATCACCTCAAACAACATGTCATAGGTAGGCCATGTAAAAAAGTCATAGTTGATTGCAACTCCTTAAGAGTACTACAGTTGATGATAGAGGTGAGTAGTTGGATCCAGAAGAGTTGGGACTACTTGCATTTCAATTATCTCACCATGCTCTTCTTGATAATGGATTTCAACCTTTTATCCTAGCAAGGGGCATTGTTCCTCATCAATGTGCTTCTAGGGATATGGAAATTTCTTTATGTGCTAAGAAATGAGCATTTGGCTATGCTGAATAGGAGCTATAGTTAGATAGAGGCTCTAGTGATCACGGTGATCCTTACTAATGTAGTAATTTTTTTTTATGAGACATGGGTTTTTTTCTCTTTACTGGGAATTGATTGAAACTTGGCATTAGTACTTGGCTTCCGCCCAAACTAGATCCTTCTCTTTGGGGAAAAAAATCATTGAAATTTTATGCCTTTAAATAGGACACATTAGAGAAAAACACCACGGGAAAGAACATGGATTAAGAATAATGTGGGAAATACCATGGGTTGTTAAAACTCGGTGTCCGAAAACTGCTAAAGTTTACATGACATGAAACTATATCTTCCATTTTCGGTTTTAGAGTGCCTCTCGATGAAAAAATATTTAGGTTGGATCGATATCAACTCTGGATTGACCATGCATTTTAGAGGTATCAAACATATTTTCACTCCAATAAATGTCTACACCTCAAGAGATTTTATCCCTATTGGTGCTTGGTAGATATAGAATTAAGATCAATCTATGATGCTAACATCTCTCTCTCTCTCTCTCTCTCTCTCTCTCTCTCTCTCTCTCTCTCTCTCTCTCTCTCTCTCTCTCTCTCTCTATATATATATATATATATATATATATACATACATACATACATACATACATACATGTATGTATGTATGTATGTATAATATTTCTTCTTACATAAGAATACCATTGTATAAGCCATAGGTTTTCAAAACCTTGAGCCTAAAAACTACCAACAATAAAATCAATATTTTACCTTTTTTTTTTTTATGGAGCTTGACCAAGATTATACAAGGATTAGATGATATCTATTATCATATATGTTTATACATGGTTGTCTAAATATCCATTCAAGCATCAATCTTCCAAAGTTAGCAATATTCAGTCATGATCCATATAATTGATTACCACCACATTCCCTTCCCATGCTAAAATCACGATGAACATGGTCATATCTTTATGGAATTCTAAAAAAAACCTCCCAATCCATTTATATTAGAGGTTAAAATTGATGTTCAAGGCCTTGTTAAAGTCACAAATAGGAGGTGATCTAGTAAGATACAACATCAAATTGGATCTGCAAAATAAATTGCCACAAAAAATATTTTTTCTACTCTTGAAATATATCCAAAGAAAATACTTGATAATTTATTCTCTATAGCTCAATTTGTTCCTTCATTTTATCTTATATTTATTTCATAATAGGGGAAATGAATCTATAAAAATTGAAAAAACAATGTATTTTTATTGAACTCCTAAATAATGTTAGGAAAATAAAGTATGGATTGCTGAAGATGTGCAAGAAGACCCAAAAAGCAGTGGTGTGGAGCTTGATGAAACTGAACTTAAAGACATTTTAAAAGGTCGTTAATATCCATATTTATATTATTTTAGTAAGGATAACATTTTTCAAGTCTAGAACAGGTAAAATTTTAAGCATGCAAATTTATCTCAAAGTTTGGAATTCTCGATGAATATTACTAGTCCTTAATGTGAAAACTATAAAATTTTTGGTGAAATTGTTGTAAAAATATTCAAATATCCAATGATTTTATATAGAATCTATAAAATCTTGGTGATTTTTGAGGTAAAATATTTTTATACTATAAAAATTGCGCGAATAATTTTTATAAAATTTGCACGAAAATTTCCCCTAGTCTATAAATCCATTAAAATGAGTAAAAAGTATTGAAAATAAGACCTCCCTAATTATATCTTAGCCCATAAGTTTAGTTAAAAAATAAGTTAAAAAATAAAATAAAAATCCCCAAGAGAATCTGCACCAATATAAAAAAACCAACCTTTAATTGCTTCATGGAATTATAGACTGACTCGTTAATTTAAGCCAAAAGGCTTTGATTACACATTTTATTCCACCATCCATGTGTCACATAATGGAATGTGCCTAGTAATGTTGAATATGGTTGCTAACATCTTCAAATGTTAGCAACCATATTCAACATTATTAGGCATATTCCCAATCTTCTTATAGATGAGCATAATATGATCCTAGTGAGATTCAATTCAGTAGTTGAAATTGAAATCATTCTCATGAACATGCCCATTGGAAAGTCCCCTTTCCCTAACAACTTTAACTCATATTCTTTCATCATTGTTGGTTCATTACCAAAAATAATGTTTGTGCATTTATTGATGAATCTTGTAATTTTTTTAGTACTTCCATCACTTAATTCAATATTCATTACTCTTATTCCAAAATAATTCAAAGATACCTTCCATTTCATTTTTCTACTGAATTTTCATCAATATAAATAGAACCAAGTAATCATTAGGTTGAACACTATTTGGAAAAAATCATGACAAGATAAGTCGAGGTTATAACCTAAGGAGAATATTTGACCTTAAATATTCATATTTCATTTCTTGTAAACATGATAACATACCTACAGATATCATCTAGGAGAAAATATGGAAATCTAACTTGTTTCCAGAATAACCGAACTTTACCTCATGAAAAACACACTATAAAATATTAACATGGGATAAGTTGCACCAATTAGGATATCTCATAGCACATCATTATGCAATTTTCAAACAAGCAAGGGAATCTATGTGGCATATTATTAATGCATGTCCGTTTAGCACCTCTCTATGGGACCTTGGGTAATACAATTCTTTTGATCATACCATAATATAAACATCATTAAGCAGTCACTAATGTCGTGGATGTAGCAAAATTTTCAAAATCCTATTCTCAACATGCTTGAAAACTTTTCCCTCACTTGTTTCATTGCGGAACCCATCAGGAAAGGAATTGTTGCATCTTAAAAAATGAATAGTTGATTTCCATGATTTGAAATAAGATTAAGAATGATAATAAAATATCTCTCTAGCCCTCCCACTAGTCAGATGAGGAACTCAAATGTGAATACTCATAGATAAGTATTATTAACAACTTTGATTTCAATATTTCTTCTTTCTATCACACGTCGAAAGAAACTCTTCCTAAGCCCCCTTCCCTCCTTGATTGGATCACTCCTCCCATATATTTTTTTAAGGTACAATTTGATGAAGCCTCCAAGGGTAACTCAACCATGCTAACTTTGGAGGAGCTTCATGGATTTTTAGTGCCAATTACCCCACCTTTATGCTAAAAAAATAGGATGCACTTCCAATAATTTGATTGAACTCTAGAATATTTGATATATACTTTGAATTTAAAATCATCAATGTTGCACGAAATCAATAGATCGGGCATTCTCAACTCATCATCAACATGTTAACCAAAAATCAACATGGATATCATCCCACCAAAGTATATATAAACTAGAATATGTATATAAACCTTTATCTTCTATGTCCCGTCATTTCTGAAGATCCTAGTCTCATGCCTTCTCACATAGAACGAAAAAGTAACAAAGCCATTGTCTCTCTATCCAATGATGATGTAAATAATTAGTAATCATATCTTTGTAGTAGCAGGGATAATCTCACCAACCTAGGAAATAAATTCAACTCATGATGCTTATATATTGAATATCAATGCCCACTAGGTGGGATGCTCAATGGATATAACCTCCATATTTACAGTGACAATAGCCTTTGTCCCCCATTGGTCGCCACATGTAGATACATTGATATATCAATCAATTTTGTTATGTTGGATGGAGTTAATGGTGAGGAAATGCCTATAAAAATAGGAAATCGACATGCAATGTAGCTTTTAAAAAATGATTTAGGGAGCCATGAAAGAAATGAAATTCTTATGGAAAATTACCACAAGAATGAGTTTTTTTTTCATTTTCTCATGACTCTCCATGAAGAATAACTAATATTTTACATTAGAGGAAATTTCAGCCTATAAGTGGCCTCCTAAGGAAGAATAATTAAATAATAGTGAAAATAATAAAAAAAAGTTGTGAATTTTGGAGGGTAAAGAAGAAAATTACTTTTTTTAACTGTATTTTTGGCTTTTCTCCTTATAGTTTTAATCAAATTTCAAGTGTAAAAACTCTTTGGATAGGAAATTAAATTACACATCCAACGAGTATGCATTATTCTTACATTTGAGAAGACCCACACTGATAACAAATACATATATATTAAAAAAAATGTGTTAACCAGGTTTTTTTAATGTATCTTCAATTTTTATTAGCATGGGTCTTCTCAAAAGTATGCATGATTGGTACTCGTTGGATGTCAAATTCAATTCTGCATCCAATGAGTGTCTACACTTGAAATTCGAGTAAACCTATAAGGAGATAAACCAAAAATACAGTTTAAAAAAAAGTTGTTTTTTGTATTTTCCCTCCAAAAATTTTACATGTACCTCTTTTTTAATTTAACAGATTTTGATTGACTTACATATTATGACATGGAAATTACATGAAAATTTCATGGGCACTTTTATGCTCAAATTTCCTCTAATGAGTGCACTATTCATCTCATTGCAAGAAAGCATCATTGTAATTCTACAACACTGATCCTCTTAGTTTTAGTCATTTTTTTCTCTTGTAAATCTGTAACACTTGTCATGTTTGTTTTCATTTTGACCCATGAGATTCTCATAGGTGAAAATACCTTCTCCATCACACTAGGGTGAAAGCTCACGTGGTTGCAAAAACCTCTCTTTCCATTCAATCATGACAACTCATATCTAGAATCTTATTAAATCCACAAGGGTGAGCATGAAGGTTTCAAGGGAATATTAAGAAGAAACATAAGTGAATTATCTGCTTCGAGATTTTCTCCTAGACATTAGTTCAATTGCGCCGATGAAACCAAAGTCCATGCAATAGTAAAACTATACTATAACACAAAAGATTTCATACCTTGTGCTCTATTCTCCAAAGAAACTAATTGGAAAAAATTCAATACATATTGGAGATGCTAGACAAGTAGAATAGGATCCTAATTCCGCTTTCTTCCAAGTTACTAAGAAATAATGGAGGAGTCCTCCTTGTTGAAATACTGAGGTATTTTAAAGACATCCCTGTCACACTACTTTCTACATCATGTGATGTTGGTTATCACACTCACATCTAATCAAATATTTCTTATCATGTTTTTTGATTTAGATAACAATGTTAGATCTAGTTGATCCTCTTATCTCCACTTACTCTCAAACATTTTATCGAAAACTTTTTATCACGGTTTTTATTTAGATAACAATTTTAGATCTAGTTGATCTTCCTATCGACACTTACTTTAAAACTTTTTAGCTATAGTGTGCTTAATTTCCTTCTAATTTAGGTCTCTTAATTTCAAGTTCTGGACATATTTTAATTCTTTATGAGCTCAAGAATTTGATTGAGCTAATTTTCATTATGGGGTCTCTTGCGTAACTTTAACTATAATATGCTTAGTTTCCTTATGAATGAGGTCTCTTAATTTTAGGTTATGGACATATTTTAATTCTTTATATATATATATATATATATATATATAATACATTCCAGGAATATATATTTTAATTCTTTATATATGGACAACTATGTCCATATATAAAGAATTTGAGAATTCTTATTAATTGGAATAATTTTAATGTTCAAATTCTCAACTTCATGATTTACTCGTCAAACTGCCAAATCATGAACCCTCGAATTAAAATATCTAATAGTAGTCCACATGGTACCAAATTAAAATATCCTCACTAGTAGACTACAATCCACATGAAGATCTCTACACGTAATGAAGGATACTTTCCAAAAGTAAAAGATATTGAACTAACTATACAACCATCCACACTGAGTTGTATTTCCACTTGATATATTGAAAATAGAATCGATTCAAACTGAAAATTAAATTTCCTCTTTATAATGACAAAAATGCTAGTCATTTTATGGACGTAGTTCCTTCTACCAAGATGTATGGGTGTTATCCACTGTACTTGCTAGCTTTTAGGAAAGAAATCTAGATGTTGAATGTATCCACGTCAGTATAACAACACAAACTCTTTCATCTAATTTTGAAAATTCTTCATCATTTATTTGAACGATTCTTCCACATTGAATTAGTTAACCGTAAGTCCTCATCCAATTCAAAAATGTAATTAGAAAGTTTTACCACAACTGAGTGCAAAAAACACTTAGTGGAAAACCATTTGATTAAACTTCCCATCATCACATGGATAACCTTTCTATCTACTTGAATTTGACATACTCCCAACCCTCGTAAGCAAGTTCAAATTATTCACGACTAAGAATATGTCATTGAATCAATGTAGGATGTGGTGGGTTTGGATTGCTTGATGTTTTCTTAACTTTCTTTATAATGGTCATTTCCATGTTGTCCATCAATGATTGTGCCAACTAGAATATTTAGGTTGCTATTTAATGTAGTAATTATTTTGGCACCACCATGATATTTTACGAGACCAGAAATCGAACGAGGCATTGGACTTCAACTTCTTGGAATCAATTTATGCGCCTTTCTACCTTGACAAGGTAAATGAATCACCTCCTCTTGAGCTCAACAAAAAAGCCCTTAATATGAGAACATAATTGTATGAGCCCTCACACTTTGATTATGTAGCTCAGATGTCTCTTAGTGATGGTGTTAATCTTGATGATGATAGGGAGGGTGCAGCAGTAGGCTTGCGACAGTTTTACCATGTCACCCTTGATGTAGGTGAGAAAAGGAAAAAAATGCATGACAATATTTCACCATTTTGATGGCGTTGATCAATAACAATGTCTATCATGGTTGCAACAAAAAAAAATAACAATAACTCTAAGATGGTCATGGAACCTTTCTAGCTTAGGTATGGCCATTGATAGAACAAATACAAAGACATGAATGCACTATAATAATGTACTTTGACAAAAAAAATATATTTACATATTTAAACTACTCTAAAACCTACATATTTACATGTGATCAAAACTTATATCTCTCACATTTTCCTAACCCCTCTTATAAGAGGGTGAAGTCCACATGAACTCTAATACAAAATTGAAATTGTGTAAAGTAGATATTATTGCACACACAAAATATTTTGCATACCTCATTATCGTGACAGAATATTACATTTTTATAAAAACAACCTTGATTTTAAGATGAATAACTATCTTAGCAAATAACTCAAGTAAATATTAAATAGGTTGTACTTTCTATAATGAAAAATATTATAAGTTAAACACAAGTTCAACAAATTAAGTCATTAATAAACTATTTTTGCAACTTTTTCAAATAATTAAGTTGATGGACATTCCTTTAGATTGACATATTAATATTTGTTTCCATCCACATCATGTGGGTATAAATAAAAGATGTTAACTTATGCTAATTGTATCATCTACATTTATTTGTCAAATTTCAAATTTTAAAAATCTTACATTTCGAAAATAATATTTAACTTTCAACATTTACCTAATATAATTATGAAATTACCATTTCAAATTATCAATAACAAATTTGTTAGGATGGTTGTGTTAGGGGTTGTCTACATTTCAAAAATAATATTTAACTTTCAACATTTACCTAATATAACTATGAAATTACTGTTTCAAATTATCAATAACAAATTTGTTAAGATGGTTGTGTTAGGGGTTGTCTATAAAGGCTACAATTTAGAAAATAAGAAAGTTAAAGAAATCCAATTATTGCGATGTTAATATATATATATATATATATATATATATATATATAATATTTTTTCTTGATGGCTGAAATAAATTCATTAAGATCATGAAAGCTAGAAGTATCCAAAATCCTGAAATTTAATAAGGGTAACCCGGATTTTTTTAAAATCCAGCTAGACCAAATTGTGACTTGTTTATACTATGCGTTAGCATAACCATATCAACATCCGGCACCAATAATGAATGAATGTTTTCGTGGAGAGTTTGCATGGAATTGCGTGAAAATGCATGGCAGCTATGTAAAACGGAATTGCATGAAAATGCACGGTTGCTGGTTTAAATCATCTATATTAATAACAAAAGGAAACGTCAAACTCATCTATATTAATAACAACCAAACCAAGGAAACACCAAACTCTTCGATACAGCATGAGCGACCGAATGCTACGCTTTGGCACGCGAACTTTCCTTCGGCTTTTAAAGGAAATCAACTGACCCTTCCCACAGCTTGGCAAGACAGCGCATGCGGGGCCTGGAGAAACCACATGCATGTACTGGCAAAGCGAACATAAGACTGCGAAAAGGCGAAATGGAACACTCTAGAATGTAACCGTTGATGGTGATCACAGACTGGCAAGCGCCTGCAAATGACAGAACACTGTATTTGTGAGCTTTATGGGAACAATAGAAAATGATATCCTCGCTATTTGGTTGTGTTTTTTCGTGCAATGAGGAGTCCTGCTATTGAAAAAACCCACTTCGATACGGAGTATTAACACGTGTAACCCTATTCATCATAAAGAGTTTCATATGTGTTAACCTATTTCTTTTAGCTAACCCACAGCTTTCCATTCTTCAGTCTCTTAACGTTTCAATAAAAGAGCAAGCATTTAATGGACCATATTACCTTAGCTTGCATACCAAGCGTTCTCTCCAACTCATCTCAATCCTTTTACTAGTTACGTGCAGATTTACTCTCTTGATTCCCCATGAAAAAATGTTGTTTTGATGTCCGTTGTTCAATTTTTCATTCATAATTTCTAAGATTATTAGCAATTTAATACTGACGATTTTTTTAAGAATGAAAGTGTTACTTCAGTTGTAACTGGACTATATTACTCTGCTATCTATAAAGTTTTGTATCTGTTCACACAACATCAAAATTGTAATCGGATTGTATTAAATTGCTATCTATAAAGCTTTGTATTTCTATTTACACGATCATCAAATCTATAATTATTAGGATTTTAACTTCTATAATCTATAAATTTTGAGTAAAATTTTTCGATAAAAATCACATCAAATTTACTTTAATGTGATTTTTACAGAAAAAATTTTACTCAGAAATCTATAATTCTTATTGAAAAAACTTTTGCAACCAAATACTTTTCCACGTCAAAGTAATCCTTGTAATTTCCATGTTTGGTTTTGGGAGAGTCCCGATTTCTTTATGTAATTGATTTATTAGTCCCTACACCTTCGGGGCTCGGGGGACTATAGTAATTGTGTTTCCACTACCTATTACTCGGACACTATAACCAATAATGTTTTTTTACACTTTTTCCCAAAGTTTTTGAAATGACACAACCCATAAGAGTAATTTTTTTTTAACCAAAGTCTTTTAAAGTCTCGTCATTTTATTTGGCCTGGTACCTAGAAAGTATAAGGAAAATGAAGCGAAAAAGAGAAGAAGAAGAAGAAGTTAGGACAAGGATAAGTATTAAGGCAATTTGAAATTAAAATGAACTAATGCTATCTTTTCTCAACATTAATTCTGCAACATTTTATGTTAAAGAAAAGTATGATGTATATTCCTTGAAAGTGAAAGTTGTATCTTCTTAAGAAATAGACACATGTCCCATTTGTCTCAAGATTATTGCATGGCGCGAGTAATTGTTTGTCTGCGTTTTATTTTTCCTCTATAACTCAGATTTTCCATAGTTTATGGTTAAACCTAGACTACTACCTTAGATGGTGAATAAACTTGTTTCAATTGGTTTGGAATTGGATATGCTTTGAATAGGAAGAGATACGAAAGGGTTTCAAACTGCTTTTGCTTCTTCTGCAGGATGTATTTTCGGCTCAGATGTAGCTATCTTTGCTCCAGGTACTCATATAAAGTTACTGGTTAGTAACATCATTTTCTTTGCTTGTGCCTTACTCCCCTTAATGCTAACCCTTCAACAAAATTTTTTGTTGTGGGCTAGTTTTTTGAAATGATGTTGATTCCTTATCTATGCCTACGTCGAGCTTGTACAACTACATATGTACTTTCTATGTTGATGGCTAAAACACTCTAAGCTATATAGGTTGTGGCTTATCAAGAACATGTATCAACTATTCTCCATGTATTACATTTTTTCAGCATCTTATCTTTCAAAAACCTCAAATGCCAAACAATTTCAGTGAGGTAACCCAATATTTTGAATGAAAATGTTTTACAGTAGAAACCCGTATACATTAGATACAACTTCATAACTCCTTATACCTTAGATACAACTGCATATGATTAATTTCTCCCTTCAAAAAACTACTAGATGGCCACTTTGCAACTAAGACAATAGCTATAACCAAATAGAACATTCGACCTCCTTGCTAATCGAAATGCGGGAGATGATGGAAGGGAGATACACTATAAAATTCCCTTCTTGAATTTTCACAAAATATCACTCTATTTTTCTGAGTTAATAGCTTATTTCCTTGGTCAAAGGTTTATCATAACTTTAATTTGAAAGTTATTGGCGGTTGAGTATATTGTTTGGTTTGATATTTCAAGGACAATGACACAATTAAGATTCCATAATTTAACCTCAAAGTTCAATCATAAACTCAAACACATATATTATTATGCATAACACATAACTCACTAATAAATAATTCCAACACATTTTAACATTGTTATATTCTTAGAAATAAGCTTTGATACATATATATGTATCTTTTCTAAGCATGACAAAAATTAAAGAACAAAAATTATACAACACAATAGATAGAGTATAGAACCTGGAACCTTTGATGCTCAAATATGAATTATCATAGTTGGAAACCTTTACTGTTAAGTTGCAAATTTCCACTATATACAAATGAGGAAGTGGGTTTGCTTGGAAATGAGCACAAATGACCACAATTCTTTAACCTTGAGCATGGGCCAACCCAACCTTGCTTCTCACGACATTTGTCTAGTTGTAGAAGGACCCATGGTTCTTCCTTACAAGCACAACATAAATGAAACAAATGTATATGCACAACCCACAACCTGAACACTCTATTTCTAATCTACGTTGGCCACAACTCATGCTAAGGAAAATGATGTTGCTACTCACAAACAATAAACCAGATTTACAATCAAAGTAAATAAATAATGAAAAAAAATAAAAATAAAACACACTTCGTAAATCAAATCTAATGTTGGTGTAGTTCTTTAAGCCCACAACGAATATAGGGGAAAAACTATAACAAAACGAGGCAACACCTTGGGAGAAAAATGAGACAAGTGGAACTCATAAATGAAACATGCAGGTCCAAGTAATTAGTGTGTATATTTATGACTACATGTATCACTTTCAATTACAATTAAAAAGTTATTAGAAGACTACTTGTTACAACCCTAGTGAAAATTCAATGTAATAATGTTAAAATAGTAACCACGGTTGATGGGACATGTATTCCAAGCTAAATGTTGGGAATAACATCTTAGTGCGGATGTTCACATGGTTTATTATGGCTAACGAAAGTGGAAGAGGCTATGGCTAAGGCATTAAGGAGGAGAAAAGTATTTTTGGCACATTTATTTATGAAAATAATGAAAATTAGGAGAAAACGGGTGATGAAAGGTCACAGGTAGCATGTGAGGAGAAAATTGAAGGAAAATAATTTAAAATGAAGAAAATTGGTGCCTATTATATAAAAAGGCTTCTGAGGATTAGTTGGTACCTTTTGTTAGTGAATTTTTGGAGCTCTCTCAGTATTCTCTCTCTCTCTCTCTCTCTCTCTCTCTCTCTCTCTCTCATACTCTTGGATACTTGGAGTTATCTTGGAGCACTCTTGGAGAGTGTAGATAATTGGTGATTTGGAGCAAGGAGGGAAAGGAAGAGTAGGAAAGATCATGTGGACATTAGGATCAACAACTACAACAAGATTTAGTTGTAGGTATAGAGTTGCATGTATGTTTTTCTCAATAGTTTGGGATGCGTGGTGTACGCATGTGGATTTTCCCAGCCTTGCCATTTACTAGACAACTATGGTATGGTGAGTCTATTTCCATTGATTATTTTTTGGCTGGTTGTAATGATTCCTTTAGATGTTGGGTTCAGTTATTAGTTCCTAGAGTCTTGGTTAGACAAATGCTCTAGATCCCGACAGACAATTGTTGGGTCGAGTTGCTAGTCTTAGAGGCTTGGTTGGAAAAACACTCTGGAGCCCTAGGTGGTTTGAGTTACTAGTCTTGGAGCCTTGGTTCAAGAAACACTCTAGAGCTCGAGAAAAATTGGGGTTGAGTTGCTAGTCACAGAGCCTTGGGTGGAACAACCATTTTGAAGCCCTAGAGAATCTTGGGTGGAGACCAATCTCTGATGGTTAGTGATGTTCGACTATGAGGTGGAATTACTGATGTTGGGGTTTAGACGGTTTGGTCTTTGGAGCCCTGTTTTGGTGTTGACTAATATGTTTGAGAAACTACCACATTCATGCTTGGAATATGGCATGGGGGTGATTGGCTAAAGTGAGACTTGGCTCAACCAATCTATGGTTGGGTGGAATGTGGATGTCCCATCTCCAGTTGGGTTTTACACTCATATATGAAGAGCTCATTCCTCTGGTATTTGGTATGAAAATGTATTGGTTTATGTATTGATTTATTTTATGTTGTATCCACGATATTTATGTTTTTATTATGATGGTTATAATAATGTATTTGATCAGTGATGATGTGTGGCTCTATCTATGTTTTTACCTGTAAATGAATACCCGATGTATGTATGGTCAAATAGACTGTATTGTAGCTTATGATGTAGGGGAGAAATGATTCTTAGCTACCCTCAAATTTTTATATACCCCCATGTTTAAATCCGTTGTTTATACCTATAGATGAATTGTTTGTGACATGTTTGAGGAAATTATGGTCATGGTTAGGCAGGTTCTAGATGAATTCCTGATAATGTGATTACATCCTTGTAATTTTTTTTATGTTATTTACCCTCGAATGAAGTTACAAGAAGTTCTGGGGAGTGAATTGGGCTCAGGGGCCAAAAATGTGACACACATCATAGAGTTGCGGGAAAATAACTGACCTTTTGAGGCCTTAGCTGCTACCTTGATAAGGCAACCCCACGGCTAAGGGTCTATAACCACTATCTTGCCCTTACATGCCTACAGCTAAGCCTCAAATGGGTCAAAACTCAATTCCCTCTCAGGGAACAGGGCCTTGGAAGGTTGTGTTACCTCCTCGGGATGTCCATGATGTAGGGTAAGGTCTATTTGTCATGTTTCTATTGGTTCCTCTTCATCATAGTTATCTAGGAGGTTGAATATCATATTTGTAGCCTCTCATCCCATGTTTACCTCAGTTGTCTAGTTACTTGGGTAGATGTGGGAAGAGGGTGTTACACTGCTGAACCTTTTTTGATTTAGGAAATTATTGTTTATTATTAAAATTATTTTCTCACCAATACTGAACCAAAAAATCAACTCATATGATTTCGGTGTCTACATTTAAAAAAAAATCCTTTTGCATGCTCTTCCAAGGTTTTGAATATGATCCCCTAGAAATAAATGTTAATTTAAATGACATGTTGATACAATATAGTGCAGGAAGTTTCTTGATGTAGATAACAAGATTCCAAAAAAAATCTACTAATACCGATTACAGAACAAACAATGTATAGCATGTGTAAAATCTCATAAAAAGTGTAGCGAAATCATACTTATGAGTTAGGAATGCTCACTGCAAGAATAAGTGACACTTCTAACCCATGAGTAAGATCTTTATTGAACATAAGGCATGTCTGGATTGTTGACAATAAAATAAACCACAGACACATTGTAATGAGGATGAACACAATCATTCCCATTCTTACATAATAAAAATGACCAGATGTATGAATTGGCATCCATAACCCAAGCATATTTACAATAGGATTCCATGCAATAGCAAGATGCATGTTTAGTTGACAAATGTTGTTATTTTCAAAAGATATCAAAGCCAACAAAAGTATTCAATATTGCAAACAAAATAAAGATTAGTTTAAAAAAATTACACGTAAGATACCCCATCTAGTTGGTATGAATGTGAGCATGCTGGAAAAAAAATCTTTCATTGTCAACATAGTCTTAAAAACTACAACTAAAAGGAAAATGGTGATCCCTTCCATGGTTGAAAACATTGAACATTTGTGAATCGACGAGTATTTCAAAATTGAGATAAAATCAATGCTAGATTATGTACAAAGGTCAATCCTCTTATCCTTATCATGATTATTTATTTATGATTTATATACATGGAATACACGTGATTTTGAAGAGAAATAAATTTCACATACAATTATTAGAGAGAAAAAAAGCCATCAAATGTAGGCTAGTTTTTAATGATACATGCCATGTGCTAGTTGTTTATCTATTTTAATATTTTTTGAATCATCTTACTGTTGTGTTTAGGAGGATTTTAAGATATTTTGGCTATGTGTCAATGTATGCACATGGATAGCTCTTCTATAAGCACAATACCTTTTTCCTTTGTTGAGCATGTGTGTGGTTGATTGCAAGCTAGTGTACTAGATCCAACAACAATTACTCTCTTTTTGCAACATGGAATCAAAGAATTAGTTGTATTTTAGCATTCAGTTACCCAAAATTTCCCGATTCTCCCTGATATTTTCCCCATCTCCTCATTATATTACCCAATTCTCTCTGTGTTGCACTACAACTGGATCTATGTTTTCCATGCAATCTCTTTGGCCAAGTTTCACATATATTATTGGTCATTTAATGTGTTTGATTTCAATGCAAGTTTGTGAGTTTATTATTTTTTTATAAGGTTATGTACTTTAATGTACTCTGCATAAACCTGGTCATAATACTCACAATATTTTTCTATTTGTTCATAAATATCTTGCTATGAGTTTGCAATGGCTTCTGCTTATAAAACCTGGCCCATAAAGTGAGTCACTTTAGTTTAGTAAGACTCTAAGATTATTATTCGTTATTACACTTTTTCCACTTTAGGATCCACTATTAGTGCTAGAGTATTTTTTCGTGATTTTTCTTTGACCTCGCTTTCTTGGACCTTTGCTTGGCCTTCTTTGTGGTTATTTTTTTATCTACTTTTGTTACTAAGTTGATTAACCACTTCTAATTTGTGGATATCTATTTAAGGGTGTTTGTTATCTTATTATAATGGTAAATGGCTATTGAGCGATCTCAAATTATTTTCCCAGCTAGGGGTGAACCTGCTCAAAGCATGTTGATAACTCTTCTTGCATTTTCATTTCCTCATGATGAATTGCAACATATCATTCATAGGTACCAAAAACTATTCTCTTCAATCATTCTTTCCCTGTCTCCACCTTGCCTTCTTATGTTTATAATGGATTTCATTTTCACAATCCCACTCATCATGGATCCAAAATGCTTCCTTATCTTATTTATGCTTCTCATCTTCCTTCTTTTACTGCACGTTTTGCACCTATAGTTCATTAAAATATTGGTCTATGTTGCCAAACCTTTCTCGTGGGTCCCAAATAGGATTTATAATGATGTTTCTGACAAAATTTATTTACATTGGATAACATTGGGAGGAACTGGCTGATTCATAGCTCCCCTTGTTTCAATAGATTTTATCTTCTCATTTTTGTTAAAATATATTCGGAAATGTGGGTTCATTACACATGGAGAGAGAACATTTCACATAAAATCGTAAAAATCATAACCATACCAAGTAGTCACTTTTCATTCTCAAAGACCTAATTTTATGTTTGACTCTCTCTTATCATTTCTTAGATGTTCATGATTATTATAAGACTTCTTAACATCATTCATTTCCTCATTTCATCTTTATGTGTCTTATTTTCTTGATTTCCATATAATTGGAAATTATGTAGGTGGAGTTGATGGTTTTCCTTTGGCATCTTTGGTTGTTTCACTATATGTTTATATTCAATCTTATGATTCACTTGAGTGAACTTTCACATATTATTCTCAAGAAAGGTATTCTTTCAATATTATTTATGAACTGCATGTATCAAAGTAATACCCTTATGGAAAATGGCGGTATTGAATGATATTTATCTATCCCAATTTTCTATTTATCATTTTAAATGTGAAATTTAGAGAAATAATAACAACATACAAATTCCTTTTTTTAAATATTAAAATAAAATTATAATTTAAGTATAACTTTAAATGTATAATGGAGGTTTTCTTATATTTTTAAGCACAAAATTATTAAATATATGATTAACACTGATAGGTATAATATACATATACAGATGCTATAACAAATCATTTTAAAGGTACAACAAATATATTATAGTTGGGGGATAACTAACTATCATACAGTTGGGGGATAAAATTTAAAACGATTAACTTCAATTTCATTGAAAAATTACGTAAGTTCCAATGAGTTCATTCTTCATCTAATTGACATTAAATTTTATGGTGAAACATAAACAAGAGTAACAAAATTTTTATCGGAGTATATTTCGATACTCCATATGAAAACACTACAAGGAAAATACCTTCTAGCGGAGGTTATAACGAAGGTTTTTAGTGTTATAAAATTATAAAAAATTGTAAAAGAAAACATCCCCTGAAACATATGTTTATGATAGTGGATTTTTTAGTGAAGATTATAATGGACCTTCATCACAAATAGAAAAATATGGGTGACCAAAGGTTTTAGTGAATTCTTTTTTTTGTCAGTGCACTTCATGGAATAGGTAGCACCAGTTTGATACATATATAAATGGATCATGATTCATAAATAGCTAAAATCACCGGGGGTTTGAATGTAAGAAAAATCATGCATAAAATATACTGCACCAGTACTAATAAATAAAAAAATCTGTGGAGCGTTCCTGTAAGGAATGACATAGGGGCACGCAAAAATTAATTGGTGTTCCAGTGCCTTTTTTTTTTAAATTGTAACAACAATGCATATCATTTGTATAAATGCATTGGTGCGTTAGTTATAAAATTGAATGATGTTGTTAGTTTTCATAATGCATCGAGGCTGAACAGAATATTTTGTAGGACCAAGAAGTTAGTTTTATGAAAGCACTGGTGAGTTAAGAATTATAACTCACTCAGGCATTAATTGCATACAATAATAGAGCTTGAAGAAATAAACTCCTTGGTGGTCTCATTTTCCAAAAAGGAATCGATCATGAAAAATATGTCGTTATGGTTCTTTTATATAACATAACGCATCAATACATTTTTGTGTTATGGAGACACCAATTTATTGTATGAGATTATCTTTTTTGGAAACATCAACCTCTGGCAGTGCTATTATTGTAAGTTTTTAAATTTGTTACTCATATAAATATCTACATATATCTTATAATTGTATTAATGTAAATCAAAATTTGATTAGTGTATTTTTCATATTATGTTTGGATTAATTACAATGATATTGAAAACAAAATAGAATAAATGAAAATATATTTTATTATTTATCAATAAGAGTATCTTTTCCATACAAAATGTGGTTATTATTGGTAACCCCCTAGCTTTCAAATGAGGAACTATGTCCAGTACATTAAACAAAATGTCTGATTTTCAAAGAAAATTATTTCAAAAAATACAACAAGTTCCATTGATATTGAAATAGATCATCATTCTTCGCTGGAACTACTGTAAGTTCTCCAGATACTTATATGACTTGGGTTATTTGGGGGAATTATTTTTTGATTGCATCAATTGTGTTTGCCTTCGTGATCTTGTTTCACCTGCAAACATAAAAATAAAGTGTAATGAGTGTATCTACATTAGCGACAATAATAAAAAATGAAATAAATAATATACATTAATGTATATCGAATAACAATGTACCATATGAAGAAGTGAGTCATAAACTATGCACATGGTTATGAAAACCAAGTCTCATGACTTCTTGCAACAATTCTTCTACTAGTATAGTTCCATACTTTGTTTCCTGCATGTTTTAACCCCATTATAAATCGTAAAATTAATATAAATGATTTTATTTTTCTATTAATTATAAACTCAGAGATGTAAAACAACATAGATACTTACAAATTCCACAATTATTTTTTTATATGCGAACATATATTCACAACCCTTATTTAATGAAATGTCAATCAATTCTTATGATGGCTATTATTTGTATGTTACCACTTATTTGAAGACATTCAAGGAAGGTTGTAAAACAAATTAAAATATACCAAAATGAAACCTTGGGTTGTTATAAGAAAATATTAAGAATTACTCACAAACTTTGAAATCAACCCTTTTCTTCCTTCTCATCCTATTTTATGTGTTGACTTAGTTCCATTTAGCTTTCTTTTCTGAAGAAAATATTTGTAAATTAATATTTAATGCTAAATTATTTTTTATATCAACTAAGCAAATCATGATTACATACGTTTGAGGCACGCTGTTGTTGGGATGCCTCCTCCTGTGATGAAATTATGTCTATTTCTTTGACCATATCATTGTACACTTTTTTGGACATTTGTACAAACATGTTTGGCATATTAGCTTGTTGATCATTTGGGGTTTTCATAATATTCCTAAAAAAATTAATAAACTATTTTTATATTGATATATGAAAAAAAAATATAACAAAGTCGATAATTAATAAATGAATGGTTTGTAGTAATATATACATATAATTATAGAAAATGATTTTAATTAGGAATATTATCTTTTTAATGATTATTTCTTTTGTTGTATGTTTTTTCTATTGCAAGTTGAACATGTATCATTGACCATTTCTCTCAAAACGCTTGCTGTAGTTTAGATATAATTTGGTTTGAATCATTTGATTGATTTTTTTATACATTCATTCCACTATATCCCTCATATTTTTGTAAAAAAAATATCGCCTTTCATTAACCTTCAATACCACTATAGATGATCTAAGGACCAATTCATCATCATTTACATGTTCTATAATTTTTATTTTCTTAGAATGACATTGATATTTTCCTTCGTTGTTGTTCTCTTTAGAAAATTAAATATATATGAATTAATACATTGTTTCAAACATGTTATCTATTATTATTCAATATATTATTAAAGAAAATTCTCCCCAATTTTTTTTATATTGAATAGTATTTTTTCATTCACTTGATTCATCGTTCTGTAATTTTCGATCAACATTTCATGCACTTTTGCACTTAGATTAGAAATAATCTAATCGAACTTCTTCATATTTTGGTTGTGCATGATACACACTATCCAATACAAATTATTTAAAGTTACTTATAGTTCTAACATATTAATTTTGTAAAGGATTTACAAAGATATTGGCGTCTTTAATTTTTTTGATTTGTTATATTTGTGTTGATCAAAATTTTTGTTACTTGAAACCTTCTCAAACATTTTTTATCAATATTCAACCTGCATTATTCAATAAAAAAGGAATTAAATATAATTTACAAATAAATCAAATAGTTTTAAGCCAAAGAGAGGTCTTGTAACTAGTTCCTTTATCTGAATAAATGCATTGCTGTGTTTATTTCATTAAACACACCAAACGTTTAATTGTCCAACATCGTCATGGAAAATTAAAATTTTAAAATAATTTAAAATTATGATAGAGTGATTTATAGGGTTAAACTCACCACAATTATTTACCGATGTGATTTTGAAGAGCCACATCAATGTGTTATATTACACCGGGAGCCATTAGAGATTTTTTGAGTTCTCAAATGGGCCTCCCATGAAAAGTGCACAACCAAAATAAAATTTATAAGAACCAATAGGATTCAAGATAATGATGTGAACCATGGGGTATGACACCATTTGGAGTAAAAAAATAAAAATATTAAATAATAATGAAGTAATAAAACTACTTTTTCAACTCGTATTTTCAACTTACCTCCCTAAGGTTTTACTCAAATTTCGAGCGGGAGTACTCCTTGGATGCAAAATTTAATTCCTCTTCCAAGGAATATCCGTGTTGCATACTTTCATTGGATTTTTCTACATGAAAAACATGATTTCAACATGGGTACTCCTTCTATGAGGAATTAAATTTTGCATCGAACGAGTGTTCCCGCTCAAAATTTGAGTAAACCCATAGGGTGATAAGTTGAAAATACGGGTTGAAAAAGTATTTTTTTCTTTTTTCCCTATAAAATTTGATGATGCAATCGTATATTATTTTATTATTTCCACTATTGAGTTATAATATCCTTAGGAGGCCCATTTTAGACCTCAAAACTCCTCTAATTAATGATCAACATACTATATAAAATCAACAATGTTATAATATATCAGTGCATTGTATTACAAAGGGCACATATTTGTGTTACATTATACAAGGCATACCATAAAACATATATACATTTTAAAAAAACTGGATAGGGCTGACAAGGTTTCGATCGAATGCAATAAGTGATTCCCCTACTTTACATGTCAAATACCCTATATATAGTAAGTACAGAAACTCATTAAATCTAAAATGATTAATATGGAAAACCATTATTTTGAATTGCTAGAGGAAGTTAAACCCTAACATGAAATTTTGCAGGAAGAAGCAAGGGTTTAAGGTAACTATTAACTTTTTTTTTTTAATTAAATTTAAACATGAAGAAAGATCATAAAAAATTTCACTAGTAAAATAAATAGTATTTTTTATTATTATATAGGTTTTTTAATTGTAAATAAATGTAATAAAAATGATAACAAAATTTAGCAATAAAATTTAAATATTTTTCTATCCGCGGTTTTGAATGACTCATCATACCCTCAAATTCTCATCCTTTTGCAGTTCCAAAATATTTTACTTTGCAACAATGCTCCTAGAATTTCTCTCTTCTAATTAAACCCTAAAAAAATTGTAAAAATGTTTATTAGTAAAATAAATAAATAAATTTAAAATTTTTACTATGTAGGGTTTTGAGTGTATCACCATACGATTCCCTTTCTCTAGAAATTCACTCCCTTGATATTTTTGGGAAAAATAATGAAATAGGGAATACCTTTTTACTATTAAAAAAAAATATGAAATTAGATTTGGAAAAATAAATCGCTGCTCGTTTTTTAATTAAAAAAAAAAGAAAAATAGTCGCGTTTTTTTTCAATTTATATGAACATTGGTATGTTCGATACTCAGGAACACCTATGTGTTTGTAAGAGAAGTGCATCGACATTACCAGGGTGCCAAATTTTCTGAATGCACTGACATGATAAAATTCTATTTTTATTTTCGAAATACTAAAATGGTGCGATTAATTTTTTTACTGCCACTGTGAAATTTGTGTTTAAAAGAATCAACGTTGTAACTTTATAAGAGTACATGAATGTTTCAATTCATTTTTATTTTCTAAAATCCAGAAATAGGGGTGTATTGATGATGTTTTCTATTAAATGCATCGTTTTGTTTATGTACAAGAGCACTGATATGATAACATATTTGTTTTTTTCGGAATGCCGGAAACTAGTGTGAGTATTATTTTAACGACCCAATACTATTATTATTTAAATGCATTGGTGCACTTTGTTGTAATAAGCACATCGATTAGGTTTAAAATATTTATGAAATTTATTTTCACATAAAATGACATTAATCTCAATTTATCCTTTAGGATGCATCCACATGAATTACAGTAGTTCGTTGTATCCATTGTTGATTAAAGTCATATTATTCTTGAAAAATGGTTTGAAAATATATATTAAAATTCAGATTGTGGTTATATGGTTCTCGAGATTAATTTTAGATATGCAGACAAAATTTTAGTTCTGATTTTTCTCAAATGCAATGATAAAATCTCAATAACATCAAATGGAAAATTATTCAAATTCTATCTTCTTCCATATCCTTCACAAAGTTCTCCCTTTCGATATCTATTAAGTTCAATTTTATTTATATTTCGATTCTCTAATTGAATTTATTTATTTTTAGTCCATGTCAATTTGAATAAAAATGTATCCAAATTTGAAGGATCCTCATTCATAATTGACTTCAGATGAAAAAAATACTCCTCCATTTAAAAAATGTCAGAAGCTCTTATCAAGAGCAACATATTACAACCAGTTGGTAGATGAAAAGAGATAGCCTCTTCACCCGAACAATTTTATCATGGCATCTTACAACCACAATCCTTAATCAACGATGGTAATAATTGTTTGGTACAATGTAATTTCAAGAAATCAATTTCATTTATGTGCTTACTAATATAATCGAGATTGTACTATGCTTCAATATTTTTTGAAATTAGGATTCTAGTGATGATGCGCGACCCACCCACCATCTTTTGTTGCACCCCACTATAATGTCAATTCAAGAGAAGTATGATTTAAGAGCAAGAATCAGAGAGGAAAGATACAAAGTATGTTTGAATCAACCATCTATTCAATCCCTACTATGTATAAATTTACGAATTAGAAATTATTACAACAACAGTAATTCTTCGGCATAAGTTGGCATTGGAGGAAATGAAATAGAGGTTGGTATGGATAATTACTTACATAGTACAACTGACATGGAGGAAATTTTTTTAGATGCATTCCAGGATGATGAGATATTGGATGATGCTAATATCAATGATACCTTATTCCAAATCCTGAAATATGATTCCATAACCCATCTCTTTAGAGATGGCGACAAGTAAAATTATACATAGCTCGGGACAACGATGTTGCTGTACAACTTGAAAGATAATTTTGGCATGTTGAAATCATGTTTCTTAGAAATATTGAGGTAATTAAGCTTTGTGATCGATCAACTCCCTTGTATTTTGAGAAGTAGTGTCAGACAATCAACATTTAGAATGATTGATTTTGCAAACATTATTAACATTATACTATTATATTCCCCACAAATGCAGGTTATTCAATGGTAAAGTGTTTCTAAGTGATAATGTCTTGCTGAGTAGCTTTGAAGAGGTGAAGAAGTTGTCCAAAATTTTAGGTGTTGAGTACATATCATAGCATTCATTCTCGAATGATTGTATTCTATATAGAGGATAATATGCATAGAAAGAGGTATGTCTGAAATGTGGGCATGGCATGTACCATAATTAAAAAAAAAGGTAAATAAAAAGGTCCTCCTCATAAGATATTGAGGGACATGCTTATAATCCCAAGGATTCAAAGGCTTTTTCATTGCAAAGAATTAGCTATGTTGCAGGGATGGCATGCGTCACATAGAAGTGAGTCAGGAGTCATGTGAATCCCAACATATTCAATAAAGATGAAGCATATATAGGATACAAGGCCTGAAAATTTCCAGGATGATATATGAATTCTATTAATCAGTATATCCATGGAAGGCATCAACCCATATTCGCTCCAAAACACCAACTATTATGTTTGACCCATAGTATTGATCAATAAAAATACACCCCCCCCCCCCCCCCCGGTCGATGGTTTTTCGTGAAGAATGAACATATTTTGTTGGCTCTAATAGTCCCCAGTAGAATTCAAGTGAAGAATATGGATGTCTACTTATAACCATTGGTAGATTAATTGAATGAATTATGGGATGGGATACATGTGTATGATGTATCAGGACCCATCACAACAAAGATAAATTTTATGTTGTATGGAATATGTGATTACACCATACATGGTTATATAGGCTTAGAAGTTTATTATGGTAAATTATATATTTATTGATTTATTTATATACATAACAAATTGTTTCACATATTAATTTAATTCACTACATTTTTTTTTTATCTTTATGGTTTCTAACGTGTCCGCATGTATACAAAAATTTTGCAGGTATTTTAACAAAAGGGTATCATGTCTGTAAATATTGGGACCTTCCCTCATGCTATGTAGTGTCCCTCCATTAGTGTAATATTGTTTTGGCTAGATTGTTGGAAAATCCATGAAAAATATTGGAACGATGATGTAAATGAATATTTTTTAATAAATAAATAAACAAAGTGTATGTACATGGGAATGAGACACCTAGAAATTAGATTCTCGACAAAACAAAAGAATATGCTCATAGGTAAATGAGATTGGATAATTGTTTCATGATAAGAATTCTAGATAAAATTATAGATAATCTTAATGGATGGGAGAAATAGATACATTAACTTGATTAGTTAGAGAAATATTCTAATCTTGGAAAAAACATAAAAACACTATGAGTGAGAACGATGAGATTTTATGGAAAATCCTACACAAGTGGATATAAAGGTCCACAAAAGTGAGGCACCGCTAAAAGGAAATTTTATCGTGAAGGACAAGTATTAAATACTTGGTGAAGGGATCAACATAGTTTGGTGAATCCTGGAGGCAAGCACTCTCAGCTCGGGGGTGAACTAGAGGAAGTCAGTTCTTGGTTGGGTGGTGGTGTTTGATTTCCAAAAGACATGTTATCAGTAATGGTGGTTTTAATTACTTGTGTTATGTGTTTTATTTGGTTTTAGTTGTTGTTATGTTAATTTCTCTTCATAACTTGAATAAATACATTAGTTTGTTTGTTATAGATGAAAATGATGTGGGTATTCTCGAAATTGGAATCAATTTTGTGGGAATATTTTGATGCCGACATTACTAAATACAAGTAGAAAAGGGGTATAAGTCTAGTAGATAAAATAGACCTCATGTTCATCCTATACATGAAATTTTATTAATGTCTTAATTTCTATTAAGTTGAAGAATATTAGAGGCCAAGTGATTAATTTCTCTTCTAAGCTTCGTAATCCGATTTTGTAGTGGTTCTTATCGAGTAGTATGGGAAATAAAAATATGCCCTTAGGAAGTAGTAAGAGGTAGATATTAATGGAGATAAAATATGATATGAATAAGGAACAAATAGCCTCACCTATTTTTAGTGATATATATAACTTTACAAGTGATTTGGTAATACAGTTCTAAATAATGGAACACAATTTATTAGGGATGTGTTGATCTTTTGGATTATAGAAACTTTGCATACCGAGCTTCGTCTTCGAAATCCCTAGTGTTGTGTATGCATATGAAAATTAATATTTCTTTTATAAACAGAATATAACGAGAGATATAACTAAAAAATAATATAATAGAAGAAACTACCTACAGTATTTTGGTATTGGATGGATCAGTTCTCTCATTCAGTAATCCTTCTAATTCTCTGGTTAGAAATTTTGATATGATTAATTTCTTGTTAAATAAGTAGTGGATATTTTTTATCAAAGAAGTGATATGAAATAATACTATGCATGGAATAATTGAAATTCAGTTATTATAGAAATTATGCAATTGTTTGCAAGGTTATTTCATGTAAATGGTATAGGTATGAATAAAGATAGAAATAGTATGGCATGACTGAGTGGATGGGTTAATAAATTATGTGTAGTGTTAAGAATGAAAATATTTTTATTAAATCATAGAATGATAGAAGTTATTTGTTAGTTTAATTAGAACATATTAATAACCGACCTAGATGTAACGATATAAACTTCTAATAAGGTTATAGCTGAAGTCTATCCCAATTATGCCTAGTCTATTCTTATTATTATGAACCTCAGTTCTTGATAAGGATATTACTGAATTTGGTATCAGTTATATTTATTTTATTCTTACTGTTATGAATATCTATGAATTGATATTACCATTTTCTACAATTTTGCAATATCTATTCAAATAGTGAATACTGGTTAGAATAAATAGGACGAGGTAATACAATAGTCAACTTGCACAGTAGTGAACCTGCAGTACTTAGGTGGTATTGTAAGGTCTGTAATATTCAAATTTGAACATGAAGAAATAATAAAAGATAACAACATTAGTCGAAAGTATTATAAGTGATTGGTTAAAATTGTGTAATAATCTAATGGGCTAGAATATATTTATATGCAACCTAATGGGCTAGCATAGATTCAAGTTTATGAGCAAAGTTAATTCCATACAGATGAATTAATAAGTTGAGCATAGAAATACAGAAATAGATATCGAAATGAAATTTCTATATGCATTATTACACAATTGAAATACATAGTAGGACAAACATAATATATAACCAAAGAAATTTAAGGAAAATAGAGGAATGAGATGACTATAAATGCATGTTAATATAGTGCTAAAGGAAAAATTATTAAAATCGAAATTAACATGAACACTAGACTAGGGAATTCATGCTACTAAGAAATGGTGTAATTTCACAACAATGTAACCAATTATATTTTCTAAACAAAAAGTCATCTAGATATCAATTTATAAACTTTTTCAAATGACTATTAAGTTACATAGGGCCTGCGCCCTGGTTGCTAGGACCTAAATATTTGAGAGAGATATAAATCAATAAATAAATAATCACACCACTTCGTAAACGAGACTCAATTAGAATTGTATAGTTATTAAACTAGGAAGCAAGGGAGTAGACACCATTAATTTATTTTGAATCCTTGAGTAACTTAAGATTTCAATAAATTTACAATACTGAAACATTTAAACACCACTATGATGCATTTATAAATTATGAATTTACATGATTAAGTAATCATAATACACAACTATAATTGTTACTAGGAAATTTGAAGTAAAACAAATGTGTATAACATATGTAACGATTTCAACATTAACTTATTACAATAATTATATGGTCTCGTGATTGTGGGTGCGCGAGTATTTATAGTAATCCATAGAGAAAAACACTAAAAAATACATATTAAATACAAATGGATCATACTAAATCATAGAATAGGTCTAAATCATAGATATCAATTAAGTAACAGAAACCCAGAATGACCCAGGTATAGAACTAAGGAACAAAACCAACAGAAACACTTAACTAGAGCCACAGATACTTCCTCAAAATTGGGTATTCAACTAACCCATGTACTAGAAGGGTAATGCAAAGGGAGGAGGTAAAAGCACCAACCTATCAATCGACCAAGATTTAGATGTCGGTGGGTCGAAAACTTCCAGAAATTGGAAATAGAGTAAGTGCATTGCGTGTATACCTGCATGACAAAGTTTATGGTAATAAACAAGCATAGGGTGAAAGTGATACATACTAATAACGATATAATTAAATATCTAATTTTTTTATATGGGTATGCTCCTAAAACCGAGTTATTATGCCATACCCCTAAAAAAGAAATTATACGTTAGCACGAAGAAAGAGAAATTATATCAAAAAGAAAAAGAGACTGGGGTGAAATCAGGCACAAAGAATGTTAAATTTGAGGATGATCCTCATTATACTTAGAGAGATAAATTAGATACAAAAGTATTCCTCGGTGCATTGTCAAGGCTAGTGGGCTACCGAAACCCTTTGCAGTCATGGATAAAATAGTTGCCAAGGTAGTGACCGAGTTCGAGGGGTCTATCTGTGGGCTCAGATGAAACCCTAGAATATGTATCAGTGGGACGTAATCAATAAAAAAATATTCTAAAGAGGGTTAGGAATTATCATACCCGTAATAATAGAAAAAGAAAAAAACAAAAAGAAGAAGTAGGAAAAGGGTTAGAATGTTTCGATTACTTATAATAGTCATGGTAGCGAGGGATGTGAAAATAAAACCTAATGTCTCCCTAGAATTATTTAAACTGAGATATTGTGCCAAGTTTTCAATCAAAATAAATGAACAATATAACTCTCAGGACCCTGAGATTCACAATAAGCGAACTCAACACATGCTAGAACTATACAAAAAAATGAAAGAAATATAATTAATTAAAACGTTAGGAGTGTACCTGGCGAATAACATGAACAAATGCTTGGTGGAATTGAGAACTAGTAACCATTGCCAAGTTAGGGTAAATTTTAGTAGATGGGTTGCACTCCTACTCACACCAAGAAAAACAAAAATGTCGCAATTCGTGGAGAAAAGGTATATAAAATTTAGGGTTTTTAGTGGAAGAATTGAAACTGTCTGATGGGCTTAGAAGCTAATATATCACCACCATTTTCCTTGTGGATTGTACTCCCCCATATGGCTAGCACATGAGTACTCTTACATGGCACCATTGAATTCTTTTAAAAGGTGATGGTCACATGTGGCATAAGAGGGGTAGCATGTGAGGTATGTGGTGGAATAAAATTAAACAATTGGTGAAATTTCATATTAGGTACAAAATTATTAAGTTAAAATAATACATTGGGGCATGGGATAATGCACATAGAAGTCATATCATTAGGGTAAAGAAAGGTTTGAGCGCTAGGTGGAAAATAATAATAAGTTAGAGAGATATCCACTAAAATAAGTTTCCGAGTATTAATATCAATATAATAATATACATATAATGATGTTTAAAAGTATAAGGAAAATTATATAGGATTAAAGAATAGAAGTCCATAGGGATCATAGAAGAAATAAATCTTCACAGAAGATAATACCCTATTCTCAAAATGTATACTTTCCTTGGTTGAACTAATAAGGAGTTTGTATATATATATATATATGAGATGTGAAAAATGGTATTTGAGCCTAGGATCAACCTTTGGGTCTAATGGGAATTATCTTAAACCTAAAAATGGTGAAGTACTCGTACAACGGCTAGAATATTTTCCTTTAATTTGCTTGATGGTGGCATTAGAAAGTACCCTATAGAAGCAACATTTCATGAACCTTCTATGCAAATATAACTAGATTGGTACCGTAAAAACAATAATAATGAAAATAATGAAAATAAATTATCATTCTAAAAAACCTATTGATGGAAAATTACACCCAACAAGATCAAGTGCGCACCAAAATGTAAGAAGAACTTTTACAACAATTTTTCTGAGTGATGGTCGGAAGTATAAATGAAAAAGAAAAATAATAACTCAAATTTCTAAAATTATTGTAGACACATAGTTAAGAAGCCACCCACATCACTTAAGTGGGTGTGGGGCATACCAGTGTCGTGTCAGAAAAAAAATAAACCTTTAAACTTAATTTTTGCAGTCATATCTTCTCATTATGAATGGACAATAGTAGTTAATGATATTTATCATTGAGAACACACAAATTTAGACTTTTCTAATGCAATTTAGTTAACAATATATCTGCATGAATAACAGACTAAATGGATAATGGAGTAAGCGTGTATATCTTGATCGAATAAAAATGTGTGCAGCCATAATATTAATTTTGAATATTTTCATGATAAAAATAAATATGATAAGTTTAATAAAAGGTCATGTGATATGTGTTCGGACATAGATAATTTCCATTAACATATTAGAGAGAGTGTTGGCTAAACAATTATGTAGTAATGATACTAAAAGATTAGCTATGCTACCAAAAAACATAGCCTTTTTTTAAGAAAACAAAGAGAATATAAATTTTCATCAAACTGATATTTGCTAGGATGGTACAAAATTAACAACAAGCTTTAATAGGAATGTCCACTGATTTAGTTTATGCTATGAGAATTAAACATGTCACTTAATTATGACATGAAAAATCAAATAAAAGAGTGTTAGATTTTACCAAAGAATCATAAAGGTAGAAGAACTGCTTTGTCACAAAATAACTTGTAAAGAAGCACATAAGTCATGATGAAATTTTGGATTTGATTATTCATATTGGAGTCAGAATGAATATTTTATATAAATATATAGACATATTCTAAGCGTTATGTCCCCTTTAATTGGTAGGCGGTGGAACCCTTATGTTTGTCATACAATGTTTCTTATATAACTCCCTAGAAATTTGTATATTGATGTAAGAATAATATGTGTACTAATATATATATATATATATATATATATATATATATATATATATATATATATATATATATATATAACTTTTTATCACAATTTTGATCCAGTTATATATGCACATATGAAACTTTCAAGATTATTTCCCTCTTTTTGTAGTGCCTTAAAATGTAAAATGTGAGTAATTGTATATATTTTATGGTTAAAATATTAGACTAATCTATAAACAACTCTTTTCATCTTAGCAGAATGACTTGCATTGACCCTATGCTAACATGCTCAGAGGACTTGCATCGACCTTATGCTAACAAGGTTACCTCTAGTAAAATCTGGTATAGAGTACTAGTCGTAGATTTGCATAAAGTATCAACCTTTCCATTATCAATTGATTATTATTATTAGAAGAATAAGGAAACTAAGATTTAAGCGATATTATAGGCAATAAATTGGGTTTAGCTCAAAAGTTTGATATAAACCTACATATGGAATATTTTGAGAGAATAACAAGTATACATTCTAAAATATATGAACTTGATTTCTATAAAAAGGGAGATACATGCTAGACTTGAGAGGAAGTCGATTGAAACACATGCAAAATTGTAGAAGAAAGTTTTCTTTTTAGAAGGCCTAAATGTGATAACCATTAGTCTTTCTAACCCAATTGAGGATGTGTCTAATTTGATATATATATATATATATATATAACTCTAAAATTTCTTTATTTTGGTCTAAACTGACCAAAAGGTGATGTTCCATTCTAAATTTATTAATAACTATAGAAGGTCACGAGATAAGGCATGTAATGCTAAATAGTGAAGAGAGTCACTCAAAGAATTTAAATCTGTTGCGGAAAATTTGTACCTAAAAGAGATAAGTGTGTTGGACACATTTATGTAGGAGAAATGAAGGTTAGAATAGGTTGGGAATGCATAATAAATCTATGAGATATATGAACCATTAATAAGTAAGAGGAGGAAGAGAAGAACTACCAATAAATAGAACCTATTGTGGGATAATAAGTGGTAATGTGAAATAGTAAACTTATATAGTCAATGTTACATGATTTTGGATAACACATAGAATCCACAATAGTAAGAAAATGTAAGAATGTAATTTAGAAATTGAGAATATTCTATATTTTGCTGAACAATTTTACTAACTAAGAGAGGAGCATGCTGGATGGTTATCAAATGAAAATTATTGTGATATCTATAAAAATAGATAGGAAATGGAAAAAAAGGATTAATTGTTAAGCTGATTAATACCATACAATAGGTATGGAAAAATAAATTTTCTTGATCATAGTTAGTATTCATAGTGATACAACTTAAATACAAATATCAAGTAAACAAATGCTGATAGTATTAGTATTCTCAATAGAGCACCTTTCGGGTTGATAATTAAATTACCATGGATGCTTAAATTTAATTATTGGAACAATTGATAAAATTTTGAGAAAATGAGATTTTAAACCAAGAAAGCAGATAATTGAAATGAATGATCTACGTAAGAAAATAAGTGGCAATATTATAAAAAGAGAATCGAACCAACCCTTGGAATGAAATTAACAATATAGCCATATGTAGAAGGTTCTACTACTAAATATACAAGATCACCATGAAAGTGATAATAGAATATCAAAATAATGATTACAAAATTTATTAGCTCCTAAAAAAGCTAATAAACCTTAAATTTGTGGAAACTATAAGAATGGAACAATCTGAAAAATAGAAAAATATGTAGTGTGAAATGAAGAAAGGGAAGAAGGTGTCATACAATGTGGAATACATTATTATGATGACTGGTGAAAATTTAAATACTGGGTGACTGCCAGCATTAGTGATGGTGAATAGTTAAGAATGGGCATAGTTGAGTTCACTTGCAAGGAATTCTATTCATAACTTACCCGTTATAAAAAAAAATAGCTAAAATAGTAGCTGGACAAGTGATAAAATCATATCTAAATTATAACATGCTACAGATAGTTTCTTGCAAATTTTTATTTTACTATGAGAAATGTGCAAAACAAGATACAACTCTATATCTTGAAGTTTATAAATAAGCCATATTTATGATAATGTCCATGGCCTTAGGTTTGTTAAAGTAATATATATTAATGGCGTTGACCTTGTTGGTTACATGTGAATAGTATGCCGAATGCGTGTATAAGTTATAAAACATATATATTCAATGTGCATCTGGGAAAAAGGGCACGAAATGAATGTCAAAGTATGGGTGTGTTTGGGGTGAGTGGTCACCCCAAGAAAACAAAGAAATATGATTGTAAGTGCGACATATAGTGAAATACAGAAGACACTTCCTTTTTGTTAAGGGAACATGGAATTTTTCTTACAATAAGAAGGGTTTCATAAAATATTAAAATTTCATAGAACCAACAAGATTGGCACTATAGCATACCAATTATTATTTTCTCATCATATTTAAAATTTTAATGTTTTCAAATATCTAGTACTTAAAAAAAAGTGTGTGACAACTTCCAATTAATTGATTGGAAATTGCTACAGATAACGTCCATGGAGATCTTTTGGAAAAAATCATGGTATCTTAAACCATAAAGAGATCTGGATCTCAAATCAAGATATTTTTCACAATAATAGTTCAATGATGTGTGGGAGCAATAAGAGGGAAAGAGGAAAATTCATCCAAAAATATTTCAAGGAAAAAAAAAATCAGACAACAAACACCGAGGAAGGTGTTAATAAAAGGGAAGGAGAATGTAATATCCCTCGGTTACTGTAATATTTTTTTTTTTGTATTGGTGGAAAATCCATGAAAAATCTTGGAACAATGATGTAAATGAATAATTTCTAATAACTAAATGAATGGAGTGTATGTTCTTGTGAATGAGACACCTAGAAACGAGATTATTTCTAAAACACAAGAATATAATCTCATAGAAAAATGAGATTGGATAATTCTTTCATGATAGGAATTCTAGATAAATTATGGATAAGATTAATGCATGGGTGAGAAATATTCATTAACTTTATTAGCCATAGAAATATGCGAAGCTTGGAAACAACATAAAAAAACTATGAGAGAGAAAGTCAGGATTTTATAGAAAATCCTAGGCAAGTGGATAAAAAGGCCCAAAAAAGTGGGACACCCATAAAAGGAAATTTTATCATGGAATACAAGAACTAAATACTAGATGAAAGGATCAACAGAGGTTGTTGAATCCTAAAGGCAAGCACTCTCAGCTGGAGGGTGAAACAGAAAAGTTAGTTCTTTGTTGGGTGGTGATGCTTGATTCCCAAGTGACATCCTATGAGTAATGTTGGTTTGAGTTACTTTTGTTATGTGTTTTCTTTGGTTTCATCTATTTTTATGTCAATTTTTCTTCATCAACTAAATAAATATGTAATTTGTTTTCTTATAGATGAAAATGATGTGGGTATTCCTAAAATTGGAATTAATTTTGTGATAATATTTGGATGTTGGTATTACTGAATACAGGTACAATAGGGCTATAAATCCAATAGATAAAATTGACTTCATGGTCACCCTATAGATGAACTTTAATTATTTTCTTAATTTTTATTAAATTCAACAATAATAGAGGTTGAGTGATTTGTTTTTCTACTGAGCTTTGTAATCCAATTTGGTATAGGTTCCTATCAGGTATTATGGGAAATAAACATATGCTCTTAGGTAGTAGTAAGAGCTAGATAGTGATGGAGATTAAATATGATCTCAAGAACAAGAAAATAACATCACCTATTGTTAGTGATCTAAACAAATTTACCAGTGAGTTGGTAACCTAGTTCTAAATAATGGAACAAAATGTATTAGGACTAATATTTGGGATTACAAAAACTTTGCATACCGAGCCTTGTCGTTGAAATCCAGAGTGTTGTTTATGCATACAAGAATTAAGAGTTTTGTTGTAAGCAGAATATATCGAGAGCTATAGAGTTCATATAATATAATGGAAGAAACTACCTATGATATTTATGTATTGGGTGGATGAGTGGCCTCATTCAGTAATCCTTCTAACTCTTTGGTTAGAATTTTTGTATGATTAGCTTTATTGTTAAACAAGTAGTGGATATTGTTGATTCAAGAAGCGATCTGAAACTAGTCGATGCATGGAGTCACCGAAATTCAATTAGTTTAGAAATTTGGCAATTTGTTGTAAGGTTATTTTGTGCAAATGGTATATGTATTAATGAATTTAGAAACAATATGGCATGACTGAGTGTATGGGTTGATAAATTATGTCTAGTGTTAAGAATGAAAATTTTGTGATTAAATCACAAAATGATAGAAGTTATTTGTTAGTATAATTATACTATATTAATACCTTGGTTAGATGCGGTGATATAAACTGCTAATAAGGTTATAGCTAAAGTCTGCCTCAATTATCCTTATTTTATTCATATTATTATGCATCTGGGTTTCTCATAAGGAAATTACTAAATTTTGTCTCAGTTACCATTATCCTATCCTTACAGTTATGAAACTTTATGAGTTGATATTACCTTTTTCTATTACAGTATTTATTCAAATAGTGAACACTGTTTAGAATAAAGGGGACGCGGTAGTATAGTAGTTAGCTTGCATACTAGTGAACTTGCAGTACATAGGTGGTATTTTAAGATTTGTAATATTGAAATTTGAACATGAAAACAATAGAAAGGATAACAACCTTAGCTAAAATTATAATATACGACTCGTTCTAATGGCATAAGAATCTAATGGGATAACATAAGTTCATATGTAATCTAATGGGCTAGCATAGATTTAGTTGTATGAGCTACATTAATTCCATATAGACAAATGAATAAGATGAGCATAGAAATACAAAAATATATGCCAAAAAAAAATTCCATAGGCATTATTTCATAATTGAAATACACTGTAGGCCAACTAGAATATAAAACCAAATGAAATTCTAGGAAAAGAGAGGAATGCGATGACTATCACTGTATGTTTTTTTTGTTTGTGAATAAGATGATTCTATTAAAAAATGGAGTAAATACATAATGAGGAGCTGGTACGAGCAACATGCATCAACAGCCAGACTCTAAGAGATATTTCTTGGCATTACAAAAAAAGATATAGGTGTTGAGAGGAAAATTCTCGAGAGAGTAGAGTGTTCAGTGATATTGGTGTTGCAGTGGGAGCGATGCTTAGGGAAAATGGCTACTCTGAGGCCTGTCACAAAAGAATTTACTGGCTAAGCGAAGTCTTACGACTTTGGAGAGCCAAAATAATAGTAATAAGAAGAACTATGTTGGAGCTATGGGCTGAATTCATGCCAAAATATGGAGGTTGGAACGATCGCAGGTTATGGAAGATTCTCATTGGAGTTGGCCTCCAAGCTGATTGGCCATTCTGGAGTGCTTCCAATAATGAAGGCATCATGGGTAGGTTTTCTAGTTGTAGAGCCACTGACATATCTTTTGAAAGTAGTTAGGGCTTCTGCTATAGCCATCCACTTCTTTAACAGAGCGTAGCGGAGAGACTCCTTCGTGACGAAGTGGCAATGGCAAACAACACCGGCATAAAGAGTAAATTTCTAGGTGAGATCATCTAGTTTCTTCTCCAGGGTGGTGATGTGCTCCTGGTTGACTTTCTTAGTGAGACCAATCATTGTTTTTGTCTGCTAATGTAGTTTGATAACCCTACTTAACAAGTTCTCCCTGGGTCTCATGAGTCCTGGGTCAAGAATCAAATTGAATTCCTCATTGACCTCTTCAGTAACAAGGAACTAATGAACTAGCCTATCTTTCTCTTCTAACTCTGCCACCCTATATTGATTTTCTTTATTGGCCACTGTCTCATTGTTTATAACTGCCTGTCGAGTCACATACTCTTCCCTTATAATAGACATCATAATGGGAGACACCCAGTGCAAAGCATGAGCCCTCCTATCTCGGCCTTGACCATGATTATTCCCCCTTTGAACAAAGGAGTTGGTGCGATGGGTGGACATGCTCAAATATGAGTAGAGAGTGCAGACCAAGAAATGAAAGGTAATACTATGGCTGCAAGGGAGGGTAGCTGACAAATGAGGCGCAGAGGGGCGCACAACATGATAAATAGGATTGGGTGTGAAGAAATCAAGGAGGGATGGGTATACATAGGCAAGGGAGATCGTGGTCATATAATAAGAAAGGGGGTGCAGAGTGATGAGCACTTGATCAGGGTGTTGTGGGTAGTTACAAATGTCAGTACTGCCAAATAGGGATAGGTGTGCTAGGTGGAACTGCATGACCTGACAGTTACTTCCACTGTTGTAGCCAAATGAAATGGAGGTTGGTGTCATGATTGAAGTTATGAGGTATATTAGTGTGTGCCTGGATCTCATCAGGCCTGTTTGGATGACCTTGCTTCATCATGATAGCGCACTCCACTTTGAGATTCCGATGGTTTAGCTCGTCCCAACTCATAGAGAGAAGCCTATTAGAGCTTTCCATGCTAGCATTGGCCATCCTGTCAGCTAGTTGGTAGCCAGATCATCTGATTGTTTGAAATTTGATGCCCCTAGAGTGATGGATGTGAGTTTGAATCTTGCTAAGGATTTTTCTTAGTTTCTAGCTATTCAACACCTTCATAGATTTTCTCCTATGTTGTAATTTCCTAAAAACCTGAGTGGTAGCAGTTGAGACTCCTTCAACAAGGAGTGACCAATAACTCTTTTCATGATCGATCATAATTCCGTGTTCTAGAGCTTGCAGTTCAATCGCGTTGTTGGTGGAATGACCAATATTGCCCGCAAAGACCCAAAGAATATGCCCTTTGAAATTTCTGAAAGCTCCTCTGAAGCTGACCATCTCCAGGTTTCCCTTAGCAGCTACATCATAATTTAGCTTAAGTGTGATAGAATTTAGGGTTAGCCAATATTGATCAGGGAAATGAATGGAGGGGATCTAGGATATTAGGGGAATTGAGGAGAAGGGTATGTAAATCAAGGAAAGGATGCGAAGATCTTCCTTGGTAGGAGGGCCGGTAGGAGTTTCCAATTTTGAAGAGGTGACATTTTCCCTGGTCATCTTCTTGATTTAGGAGATGGTTCTTTCTTCTTGGTTGATAATTCCCCTAAAGTTTCTTGCATTCCTTTCCTTCCACAAGGACTAGCAAATCATCCTCAGGATGAGATTCCAAGCCCTGTTTATGGTAAGTTGTTTGGATAAAGTGGAGCACCAGAGCTCGATGGTGTTGAGGATGGATGCAGTGTCCCTGTCTGTAGTATGGAAGACAAAAAAATCCCAATTCCAAATGTTGTTGGCGTACCTGAATTCATTTAATAGATGGTTGGAATTTTTCGTGTTGACACCACAGATAATGCACCTGGATGGGCTAATAAATCCATTCTTTGTTATGTTGTCCTAGTTGAGGATCTTATTGTACTTAGTGAGCTAAAGGAATATGGTGATTTTGGGCCAATTCTTTCTCTCCCAAAGAGTCTTTGATTTCTTCTCCAGAGGAGTGGGGGTTGGAGAGGCCAAGTAGTCATAGGCCTCTTTGATGTTGAAGTTTCCAGCTGAATTCTTCCCCCACATGAGATTTTCCTCCTAATTGTCTATTATGATTTTTCTATGTCCCAGTTCTCCAAAGATTATTTTCCATGTCTAAAGGTAGGCATTGTGCAGACTATTATTTATTGTGCCAGACCCTCCAAACATGATTTTTTTTGTTGGGTTGTGAGTACTGTTTAACCTATGTTTTGTTTTGTATTTCCAAGTTTACCTTAATTTGGTTGAATTGAACCTAGTCCAGTTTTTTTCATTGTTGCCATTTTTCCTCCCAGAATAGGGCTTTCTCTCCCATACTTATTTCCCAGAGGTAGTGGTTTTGGATAACATCTCTATTTCCACAGGTCTGGTTCCATATAGCGGATCCTTTGATCGTGCCATTAAGCCTGATAAGCTGATCGTGATGGTTTGAGGGGATGTATTTTTATTTCCATAATTTAATCCAAGGGGAGTGAGGGTTGGTAATCCATCTACACTAGGTTTTTGTGCCTAAGGTTTGGTCGAATATTTTGAGGACTCTGAGTCCAAGTCCACCTTCCTTTTTGGGTTTACAAGCTTTTTTCTAGGTAACCAGTGCACATTTGCATTTTTCGAATTTTCCTTTCTAGAGGAAATTCCTCTGTATACTTCTGAGATGGTGGGAGATGGATGTGGGGTGGCCAAAGTTGACTAGAGATAGTGGGGGATGGCTTGCAACACAAATTGAACTAGAAACAAATGGCCAACTAAATTTAACTGATCAGAAGGTCCAATTGGCTAACCATTTTTAAAGCTTATGAGTAAGGCTAACCCAATTGAATTTTACAGGTGGCTTTTCTGTGAGGGGAAATATTAGGTATTTGGAGGGGAATTTTTAGATAGTGAATTTGAAAGTCCTGGAAATGTTTATTTGGATGATCGGATTGATATTCAGGAAAAAAAGGAACAATTTGGATTTTTCCACATTGATTGAGGTCCCAGATGTACTGGAGAACTTAGCAAAGATAGCTTTAAAAGTGAGGGCTTCTTTGAGGGTTGGGGATCCCATGAGAAGGGTATCATCCAAAAATTTCTGATGGGTATTGTTATCACTCCTCCATATATCAAAGGCTAAAGAAGAGATCCTAACACAGGTAACCACATAACAACCTTTTAACATGGTATCTAGCCCTACCAATTTGGAGAGGGCTCTCTCCACAAAAATCACAACCAAGGGAGAAAGATGAAAAGGTTTTAGGTTAGATATGAAATGCAGAAGGGTTTTATTTTGATTGGGTTGGGTTGTTGGATGAGGATTAGGTCAAGGGGACTAGGCCAGGGTAAATGAGATGGAATTGCAGTCCATTAGATGGGTCAAGGTAGGTAGAAGGCTTAAAACTTAAAGGTGTTTTGATGAGATGGTTTAAGACTGATGAAGAGTTAGGAATATCATAGGAGATGTATTCTTCCTAAACTAAAGAAAATGGGAAAATTACGACAACTTTCACAAAAAAAAGCATGAAAAAAACATGTATTCTGGCTTTCAACTTGAAAATTATCATATAATAGACATAAAATGGCTTACGAGCTTACAAAAAATTCAAAAAAATTATTACATATAGAAAAAAATGATAAACATTAATACGACAGGTATCCCAAAGAAATAGATGCAATTATTCATTAATTTCTAGGCCAAAATGATTACAAAATCATTGATCAATACAATAGCATCCAACTGATTCCAACCCTTGCTAAGAGTCAAGAAAGGAAAGATATAGACATCAAAACTACATTCTATCATTCTCAGGGGCGGAATCACTAAGTTGGGGATGACATCCACAAAATTCTGAATTGAAAGTTTGAGTGTAGGAAGATCTAAGTGACTCCTCCCTAATTACATTGAAATTGATTCATTTGAATTTGATGATTACATTTACATCATGAATCTACCGCTAGGTAACTTATCCATGACTTTTACACTAACAATTTATATGCACAAAAGCTACAACCATTCAAGACTTTTGACAAACACTTTGGAGACATGCACTCTACACTCATTGAGCCCTTATGACAGACACTTTGCAAGCATGCAATTAAAAGTCATTAAGCCATTTTATAAAACACTTGGCAGCAATAAATTTAAGATTATTCTTCAACATATTTATCTCACAAAATTCAGAAATGGATACTTTAAATGTTGGCATCTTAAAATAGGGACTAAATAATCTTAGTCTTTCATCAAAGACTCAACAACTGGTTCACATAACTCACAACAACAATCTGCAAAATTGCTCAGATTTCTGATCTGGGTTCTAAAAAGTATTTCTTTTGAATGAAATCAGGGGTTACATGTCCATTAGGCACAGATTCCCACTGATGTTGGGCTGAAGCGAATTATAAATGCCCACAAATTCCATTCTTTAAAAAAACAAAAAATTATAGCCTAAATGTTTCATTTATGACTTTTGTCAAACATATGGAATGAAAGCTTACAACTATAGCTCTACATCAGGAAAAACAACCCAGAGTTATGCTACTAAGATATGCTCATTGAATTCATACATTTATAAATCCACCATTTGAGTTCTTGAAAATTTTTACCACCCACAAGCTAATTCATTTGACATGATTTGACAAGATTTTTACACCAATTGTACAATTTAACAAACACATGGTAGCCCTGAATGCTACAACCATTAAGGCTTTCTGTCAAAATTTTGATAGTACTATTACAACAACTTGAATAACAAAACATTGAATTATTGATAAGAATATGAGACAGAAGCCATAACTGAAATTTAACTCAAACTTACCTCAAGCATTTGATCTTCCAAACCATATTTTAGTTGCGATTATTTTTGCATTTTCTTTTAAGGGTTCATTATGTAATTCCTCTAGGTATATTTTGGGTACATGTCCATTTTCTTAATTCTGATGTAAGCTGCAAGTTAGCACTTATTCATGCATAAATAAATTGATAACATTACTCATTCATGGATTTTTTCAAACACTTTGCAAACTATCCTAAAACCATTTCTAAAACATGCATATAAATACTTGAAACAAAACCATAAATCACGAAATACTTACCCAAGTCCTTTGGAATTTATTTATTGCAATTATCTTCAACAATATTTGGCTTTCCTTTGTCAAATTATACAATACCAAGATTAGTACCATAAACTACACCAATAATAACTCCAATATTGAGATTTAAACCTCCATACATATAGATTGATCTAGTCTTCATTTTTAACTAATCAATAATATTCTAGATAACATAAGTCGAAACCAAAATTAGATACTTACAAAAATTGAAATGCTTAAGATATACTAAATTTTAGGACAATAAAAATTATACTTGAAGAGATATTCAGCTCCAATCATTGAGAATATGATCCACCTTTGACCCCTTAACCTACTGATTTGAACCATCCGGTTTTCCACCCAAACATATCCAGGGAGAAGTACTCCCCCTAGAACCCCCGAGATGTAAAAGCTCACAAAAAGTACCAAAATAGAGCAGTAGAGAGAAAGCCAAGGCAAGTTCAGGAAGTCAAGTTTCAGTTCCTCCAAATACCAATCATGGTAATTTACACCATGTATAACTACCTAGCAATTTATTTTAGGGATTTCAAATTCATTTTAAAATAATATGGCTACTCTCCAAGTCCCTCCCTCTCATAATTTTTTTCAAATCTCTCCAACTCTTGGTATCACCATACACCTCCGCAAGTGGGAACAGTGAGAATACATGAGACACATATATAGGAGGAGAAAAAAATTCCTGTCATAAAGGAGGAGTAATATGCATGCCTTCTATTCCATTTAGATGAGTGTAACTCATGTCGTTAAGGAGAGGTATGCATGCCTTAATTAAGGAGAGTGTAACATATGCATTAAAGAGAGTCTAAGAGGAATATTTTATGACATGTCTTGAATGAGTGTAAGAGGAATATGCCATTATTTGTTGAGTGCATAAAAGAGAGTGTAATGCGCTATTAAAAGAGTGAGAGAGAGTTACATAGAGCCATGAGAATCATCAAGGAGAGAGGTGTGAAGTGATTGAGGAGATATAATTCCCTTTTAATAATAATATCACAGTCTCATAAAATATAATAATAATAATGCTGAGGATTAAGTCGATATTGAACTATTACAATTGATTAATCATAACTTAAGTGATTTTCCTTCAAGTATACTTGTTTACCTATTGATTGGAGGTGATTTACTATTTTTGGAAAGTCATACTTGAAATGGTAGACATGACTTTCTATTTCTAGAAAGTCACTCCAAAATTGTTAGGAATGAGATTTTATTAAGGAAATTCATCTGTAAGTTGCCCATGAGTGGTGTTTTCCTTCCGGATAATAGGGATTCCGCACCTCTATTGTATGCATCTTCGTGCCTTAGTAGATTGAGGACTCCGTGCCCTAATATACTCTAAAGATCCAAGAATCCACACCTTGAGCTTTTTAAATATTCAAGACTCTATGCCCCAAACATTTCATTATATATTCAAGACTCCATGTCTTTATATTTCATGGATTTAGGACTCCGTGCCCTAATTTTCATGGTTTATCATCTACTCTACTTTGAAACTTCGTGTTTCACCTTAAGTTACTGATTGTAAGCTCATACCCATCTGATGGTTTGTTTGTAAGGTCTTCTTCCAAGAACTACACACATCACAATATGATTGATCAAATAAATCAAATGAATTTCATAATTAACTTTTCAAATTCTACTAAATATTGTGCATGACTTCCACAGTCATTTTGGTTTTTTAGAAATGACTTCCGCAGTCATTTATAACTTGATCATGCCCATTGGAAATGGCCAAGTCGCCTGCCACATCATGATTAGTATGAGATTAAAGAAATATAATCATACAAATCATGTATCATCCATAGATCATAATTAACCATATGTTCCACATAACCATGATCATCCATGGATCTGTGTCTCAATTCTGAATCACCATTCATTTCCTACAGCTATGTCCAAAATAGGATACCAAAAGAGAAAACACTGCTAATATTCTCTTAACCAAAATAAATTCTTATGCACGCAACCATAGATATTATCGTAAGAACACAAAAACAAAGAGACCCAAACCAGGCCACATCATATAAGCATGTACATAAGTCTATCATACACAATATTATATCATTATATCAAAATCACCATATCTAAGTGTCATCAAAGCTATCTCACCAAGAAGGGACACTACATACTCCCCCTCTTGGGCTAAACTTGGCCCGAAGCTTTTCCTACTGTCATAAGATACTTGGTTCTTTTAGATTCTCCTATCCAAGTTGTTAACCTTATGTATATGTATTTGGTATATTTTTTTCTTCATGCCAATCCATAGTTTAATGTTTTCTAAATTGGAAGCAACTCCATGAAAACTAAACATACCATTCTTAATCATGTAGAAAATATATCCATGCCATATTAGACATGTTTTGATATAAAATACCAAATATTTCTATATCAAAACCAGCCATAGAATTTCTAGTACCATATAAAAATACTATTGTATGTAATTGATATGATATCTACTTAATTTATCTATAATAATTTGATATTCTACATGTTTTTCTTTCTCATAGTCTATATGCATCCTACATGTGTCATCTTCTTCGTTCTGTAGTATGTTGAGCTTGCCAAGCTATAAATAGAACACACATTGGTTGTATACACAAAAATGATGGTCCATCCCATATCACAATCAAATTGACATACAATAAGCATAAAATAATCCACATACAATTGTCAGTGAAATTACACAACAAAACATGAGGTTATATATAAAACCCATTCTTACGCAACAAAACATGACGTTATATATAAAACACACTCTTACATCCCACTTGATTTATGTCTTCTAAATCCAATTTTTCTCTTTTCATTCCATAAGATATCCTTGCAATTGAAATATTTAGGATCTATCTTTAGTTTTTACTAAATGTGTACTCTTTAAGAAAAAATACAATTTGAGGTTCAAGGCACCAATTTTGTTTTTTGTTTTTGTTTTTTTAACTAACAACCTAAGGTTAAATACAGTCCTCATTGACCCACTTATGTATTATAGATCATTCCTTTAGTTTGCATAATATTCATTATTATTCACTTCTCTAACTTGAGAATCAATTATGAATGACTCTGTTAGAATATCTTCGTCCTGAAAGTAGATTAATGATATATTTTTCAAAGCATCTTGTAATGAAGAACAAATCTCACAATTATGAAAATATGGTAACCTTCATAACTTTAAGTCAATTTGTTTTCCAATATCAAATCAGTCATGATTTATATTCAGTAATTAATCAATTCATTTGATTTCATGTCTTATTCATTACTATTAATATATATGCAACAAAAAGCTATGAAAACCATTCATTTCTCAAAATGTGATGAATCTTGTTAAATTTAAATAAGATTTAGACTATCATAAGGGAATTTCTAGCCTAAAGTTAAAACCTTTTTTTTTAAGAAGAATTACCACCCTCTCAAATTATTACAACATTTTTTATGAGTAATAAATACTCACACAAATATACATCCCAAAAAAAAGTTCCTAAATCCAACAATCTCTCCCATTCCGCATACAATACACTCATCTTAGGCTTCTAAATCATGCAATAATTCCAATTCATCACAATGCGATCTCACTCTCCTTCAATTTCTCCCTCACAAAATATCACAAGCACATATTATTGTAAAACAAGAACTCGAATAAAATTTTCATTAATCACATGTTCTTTTCTTTAATTTCAAATAAAACAAGTTCTCACCACATAAAACATTTACCTTCTAAACATGTTATTCCCTTCACAATTTATAAACAATTTGAATTTTGACGCGATCGCCTAACTAACAATAGCTTAGAGCAATACATGAGTTCAATCCTCATAATTTCTCTAATTAATTTGGTTAAATAGAATGCGACCAATATTCAAATGGTAAAATCATTAAAGAGACTATTATTGCTTTCCTAGACCTAATTTGTCTTAAGCCAATAGAAAAGTTATTTCATCAACTTATCACAATAATAATTTTCTACATTTCAAGAATTTGAAAGTCATTATAATTCTACCTAAATTCAGCATATACAAAAGGATTACAATACTAGAGGATAGATATGTAGTTCACACTAGGCTCCATATATCAAAATCAGTTATTTGAAACATTCTAAACCACCTAATGGTGTCCAGTATATCAATCTTAGTATCTTCATTTGTAATAAAAATAAAATAACGGATTTAAAGCTCAAGAAAATTTGTGTGACAAATCTCTATCCATTTAACTTTAATTACACATATTCACTCCTTAATCATGAATATCAGATTCCATCAAAATATTCTAACCAGAAGTATTACTTAGCTCATAGATATATTTTAGTATGGATTCCACACCCATACCTTATCTCATTACTTATCTCATAGATATATACTAGTATGGATTCCACACCCATGCATTTTCTCATAGAGATATGCTAGTATGGTTTCCACACCCATACATTAGATCATAGATATATGTTAGTATGGATTCATTTTTAACTAATCCATAATATTCTAGATAACATAAGCCTAAACCAAAATTTGATGCTTACAACAATTTAAATGTCTACTTTTTATTTTATGCTAAAGATATACTATAATTTTAGAACAATGGAAATTATACCTGAAGAGATTTTCAGCTCCAATCATTGAGAATATGATCCACCTTTGACCCCTTAACCAACTCATTTGAACCATCCAGTTTTCCACCCAGGCATATCTAGGGAGAACTACTCCCACTGGAGCCCCTGAGCTGTAAAAGCACAGAAACAGTACCAAAATATAGCAGTAGAGAGAAAGCCAAGGTAAGTGGAGAAAGATAAGTTTCAATTCATCCAAATACCACTCATGGTGAGCTGCACCATTTATAACTACCTAGTAATTTAGTTTAGGGATTTCAAATTCATTTCAAAGGAAATTGGATACTGTTTGAGTCCCTCCCTCTCATAATTTTTTTCAAATCTCTCCAAATTTTGCTATCACCATGCAACCCCCCACCCCCCCAAGTGAGAATACATGAGACACATCTATAGGAGGAGCAACAAATTATTGTCATAAAGGAGGAGTAATATGCATGCCTTGTATTCCATTTAGATGAGTGTAACTCATGCCATTAAGAAGAGGTATACGTGCCTTAATTAACGAGAGTGTAACATATGCATTAGAAAGAGTGTAAGAGGAATCTTTCATGACATGTCTTTAATGAGTGTAAGAGGAATATGCCATTATTTGATGAGTGCATAAAAGAGAGTGTAATGTATTATTAAAATAGAGAGAGAGAGTTACATAGAGCCATAAGAATCATCAAGGAGGGACGTGTGAAGTGATTGAGGAGATATAATTCTCTTTTAATAATAATATCATAGTTTCCTAAAATATAATAATAATAATAATAATAATAATAAAAGTAATAATATTGAGGATTAAGTCGATATTGACCTATTATGATTGATTAATAATAAGCTAAGTGATTTTCCTTCAAGTGTACTTGTTTACCCATTTGTTAGAGGTGATTTACTATTTTTTGAAAGTGATATTTGAAATGGTAGACATGACTTTCTATTTTTAGAAATTCACTCCAAAATTGTTAGGAATGAGATTTTATCAAGGAAATTCATCTGTGAGTTTCCCATGAGTGGTATTTTTTTTCCGAATAATAGGGATTTCACACCCCTATTTTATGCATCTTCGTGCCTTAGTAGATTGAGGACTCTGCCCCCTGATCTATTCTAAAGATCCAAGATTCCATACCTTGATATTTTTGAATATTCAGGACTACACACCCCAAACATTTCATTAGAGATTCAAGACTCCATGTCTTTATATTTCATGGATTTATGACTTCGCACCTTAATTTTCATGGCTTCTCATATACTCTTCTTTGAAACTCCGCATTTTACATTAAGGTATTGATTGTGAGCTCATACCCATCTGATGGTTTGTTGGTAAGGTCTTCTTCCAGGAACTGCACACATCACAATCCCATTCATTAAATAAATCAAATTAATTTCATAATTAACTTATTCAAATTTTACTAAGTATTGCGCATGACTTCCACAGTCATTTTGGTTTTGGAGAAATGACTTGTGCAGTCATTTATAACTTGATCATCCATGTTGGCAATGACCAAGTCCCCTACCACATCATGCTTAGTATGATATTATGCACATATAATCATACAAATCATGTATCATCCATAGATCATAATTAACGATATGTTCCACATAACCATGATAATCGATGGATTTATGTCTCAATTTTGAATCATCATTCATGTCATACACCTATGTCCAAAATAGGATACCAAAAGAGAAAAAAATCACTAATATGCTCTTAACCAAAATCAATTCTTGTGCATGCAACCAAAGATATTATCATAAGCACACAAAAACCAAGTGACCCAAACAAGGTCATATCATATAAGCATGTACATAAGTCTACCATACATAATATTATATCATTATATCAAAATTGTCATTTCTGAGTTTCATCAAAGCTGTCTCACCAAGAAGGGACACTACAATGGTTTTCTTAAAAGGCCTGCTATTTTTATTTTGAACAATGTCCTACAAATCATCAATTTGTATGTCTGCAAACTCTTTAACACACTCTAAAAATTTATGAATTTCCTTGTCATCCTCAAATATTTTCCAGTATTTGATATTATCAGGAATTGAAGGTCTATTTCTGATTTGAACATCATATGCTGCCTTGACATCTACATGAACTTTGAAATTACTAGCAACAATATCTAGTGAATCAGCCATTTGATTTTCCTCTCGAGTGAAAAAATTTATATTAAATGATGAAAAATAATGCTCAATCAAGTTTGAAACTTCATTCCTATAATTTTTCAAGTTGGAATTTTTTACTTGGTAGTTGTTTCTCAATTGCCTTATCCCCAATTCTGAATCACCAAAATAAAATAGCTACTCCGCTCCCAAATCTTTTGCTGCCTTCATACCCACTCAAACGCCTCATATTCAGTAGTGTTATTAGTAGTAGAAAATTGCAGCTTATATGATGTAGTTACGCTTTGCTGAGTGGGAGAAATGAGGACTACACCAGCTACTGATCCTTCTCTTGATGAGGTTCCATCAAAGTACAATTTCCAAATGTGTGCTCCCTCTAAATTCTGCTCATTTTTAAAGTGTTGCTTTTCACTGATTTCAGGAATGAAATTATTATCATTGGCAACAAGGTGTATTATGGATAACCCCAATTCCTTTTCTTCAACATATATGGGATGGTTTGAAGGATTATGCTAATCACTAATGATGTATGCCATTTGGGTTTCCTTATACAACCTTCTAAATTCCCCTCCAAACACTGGGATTGTCACATATGACATATCCATTTGAAGGGTGCCTCCCAATTTTTTAGACCAAGATATGGAAAGAAGCATCCCAAATCTAGAAGGAATGTCTGCAACTACAATGTTCATCACTAAGATTTTCATAGGTAGTTGGGTAAGAGAAACAACCAAGTCCATAGTTACTCCTAAACACTTGAATTTTTTGGAATCAAAAGTGTAGAGATCATGGTATTTCTTGGTGATCTCTAATCCTAATTCATCCATCACTTTCTTTGGCATTATATTGTGAGAAGCCCCAAAATCTAATAGAAAATTATGACACAATTTTTCATGTATAATGACTAAGAGGTAGAAAGGTGGTGAATTATCATTATAATGGTCTTGGACATGCTAACCTAGATAAAAAGTGGGATTTTCATCCTCAAGGTTGACTGAATCAGGAGCGAGAGGTGGTTGTAGAAAACTTTTGAATGATTCTTAGTATGGTGGATTTTTCAACAATTCCAGAAGTGGGACAAGAATTTTAATTTTATTCAGTTTAGATTTGAAAATGAAATAAATTGGAGCTAATTCTTTACTTTCTATAGTGATTTTGACCATCGGGAAATTTTTTTGAGGTGGACGAACCTCATTGACTTTGGCCTTCTATTTGGCAGCTTGTTTATCTGAATCTGATTTTATTTTTTAGGTTGTTGAACAAGACCTTAAGATCTCACAGGATCATTTATGTTTTGAGATTCTTGTTGTTTTTTATCACTTTGTGCATAAATTTAGGCATTCTCATCATGTGAAAACAAATATATCCTTGATTGGTCTTCATATTCTTGAAAAGTCAAACAAGTTGACTTTGAGGTTTCACCAACAAGGTTTATTTCTTCATTTTCTTCCTCATGTTCTTGCTACTCTTCTTTAGAAAAATTATTCAAATGAGGTTGAACATTTTGATCTTTAGCATTCCTCCTTGGGCGCTATAATATTTTTAAAGGTTGAAAAGGCCTCCTAAAGGGAGCCTGATTTCTATTGGCCTCATTTTGATTGGCTCTAGTAGCTGGTTTGTTTTCTAGCTCTAATTTTTTCATTTTAGAGGCAAGTTCCTTGATCAAATTTGACATTTGATCAATATTTTATTCTATTGTAAGTGTTAGGATTAATTCTAATCACAAGTGTACGAAAAAAAATCACTTTAGATGTGCATAACAAACAACCCTAACATCAAATATGGCTGCCAATTTATTTAGATCTGGAGTTATTTGAACAAGATAAATGCTACAAAATCTAGATCTATGCAGTAAAAGACATTAAGCAGTAAATAAAAGCAAGAGTTGCTCCATGCATCCAATAAACAAGACAAGAATATTTTTAAATAATTTTTGTATTTTTTACACCTAGGAAGGGAACATAGAAATATGTTACCAGTCCCCCTTAATGGGATGGGTTCTTGTAAGTCTTCAGTGTTTCATATCTAAGAGCTCTCTCTCTCTTGATGGTGTAGAAAACCCAGACAAAAAATTGAACTCAAAGGGAGCTGACTAGAAAAATGGTAGCAAAATATGACAATAATGGAGGATCAAAGTCAGACCAAAAGTATAGATCCAGAGTGATATTTAGGCAACAAAAGGTAGTGAATGAATGGAAAAACCTTTCTATTTATAAAAAAATATTGAGTTAGTCTAGATATTGGTGCATCGTTAAAATATTATTAACCAAATCTAGATCCAAATTTTATGGAATATTTTATTATATTTGTTGGAGGGAAAAAGAATTTGAATTTGGTCAAATCCTTTTATTTGTAAATAATAAATAAATAAATGATTTATTTATTATTTTAAGGATGCGGTTGAGTAATAGTTAAATAAATAGTGATTTATTCAATTATTTATAAATGATTTAGTCAAATTTTACAAGGAATATTATTTAAATAAGGTTTAAATAATTATTCCTAGAAAATAATAAGACAAATAATGATTTATCTAATATGATTTCTTGTTTTGGGTTAAATATGACCAGGAATATTAATTAAACTACTGTTTAACTAATTATTCCTTGAGGAAAATCAAACAAATGTGGATTTTTTTTTTTATATTTCCTCATGGGATTTCCTGTTTAGACCATAAACAACTTAATAAATTAAGGACTACTAAGTTATTTTTCATAGTGAAAGAAATTTTTGTTAGGGTAAAATTAGTCTTACATGGTGTATGTTGGTCCATCTAATAGTAACAAGTTAGATGAACAAAAAATTGTGTAACAGTAAGAGATTTAGAAGAGGAAGGTTTTTCTTCTTTCATCTTCATTTTGGCTTTTGTTTCTTTTTCTTCCTCCATTTTCAATTTATTAGAATCCATAATATTAGACTGCACTCCAATTACAACCTCTTGCATATCCATTAATTTTTTCACTTTCTCAGTCCTTAACCATAAAGAAAACTCAGAATCTACATCATTTGCAAAATTTATCATAGTTGTGGTCTCAGGAGGCTTAATTTCTTCAGGAATTTTCTGATAAATCTTATAAAACCTCTTGGTAAAATCAGCCAATGACTCATTTTCCTTCTTTTTTCAAAGTTCCAAATTTTGTAAGGTAATAAACATAGTCTTTCCTATCACCCCACTGCTTCACAAATACTTTCTCTAATTCATCAATTCCTATTATTGAGTTTGGTGGCAAAATTCTAAACCATTTAAGAGCTTCTCCATCCAAGCTCTGAAAAACGACTCTTGACTAGACATATTCATGTTCAATGTTTTGGTTATCAGCATAACTATAGAGAGAAACTAAGTGTTCCTCAGTAGAAACTCCATATTCCTCCCCGGTACATTTTGGAAGATATTTCAAGTAATATCCTTGAAGAAGTGGATGCAAAGGTTGAGGAAGAGAAAGTGGTGCATATCTTGCAGCCACTATTTGCTCGATCCTTGTAAGGGAAGGATCAACCATATTTTGTTGATGTACAGTTGATGAATGACTGGTTGATTTAGCTATTTGGGAAATAGGAATTACAATTTCTAGATTTTGAATCCGAGTTAGGACAACAGACTATTTGAAATATTGAGCTGATTATTCAGGCTTTGGGACTGAAAACAGTGGATTTTAAAAAAGATGAACAGAGGAGGTGTTTAATTCACCTTATATAGAAGAATCAGATTCAAATGTTGTCCATTGATGGTATGAGCTTAATTCAACTTTATTTTTTTGAGCTAGGAAATCAGATAAGTTGAAAGTGAGGCCTTTAGAAACACTCTCTTCTAGTGGACGGGAAGAGGATAACCTAACTGCTGGATTTCGAGAAAAAGGAAGATCCTCTTGCTGAGGGGTAATAAAAGAGTGGTATTCAGGATGAGTTTGAAGGAAATTGAAAATGGTCTTAAAGTCCTCTTCAATCAAAACATCCCTATCAAGAAAAGGTGCAATTTTCAATACTTGTTCTAACTCCCCTTCTGTCAGCACAAAATCTTATGATTCCTTATTGACACTTAAAAAATTTGTTTTTTCCTCTTTGAATGGAACAATACTTATCTCAAATTTGCTAAGCAATGAGTGAGAAAAACTTTCAACTAAGCCTAGGTTAACAACATCTACTTTATTTTCTAGGGAAGCAATTTCAACTTGAGATTTTTCAGCAAGATCTTTTCAACCTAAAAATTATTTTGATTCTGAAATGGATGAAGGTACTTTTTTATTCGGAATGTAATTTTTGTGTAATTTCTTCAAAGACTGAGATGTGGCCTCAACTGATCTTTGTTTTCCTTTTCATCTTTAATTATCTTCTTTGGGTCAACAATTGAGTCACCGTAGGTGATCTCTGGTTTCTGCTTGTAGTAGGAGGTCTTGAAACCCCTCTTACTCTTTGTGGAGTCACCAGGTGAAGTAATTTGTAGTATTCTTCAAGTCACCAATTATTTTTCACCATAAAGAATTGATTATCATCAATTAAAAACAAGAGACTCGGGAGAGTATTTCGTTTCAAGGCCTTTTCCTCCCAACATACGCACCAAAAGATATTAATGCTGGACTCAACACTTGGACTACTTCAAGTGCTTTACCAATCACATCCTAAGCTCGAGGGTGATTTAATGATTTTTATTATAATATTGGTACATGGTTTGCACCCTAGATCACTGAAAAGTGATCTCGGTCAAGTTCAATTTCACACTAATGAGGGTATTGAATTCTGATGTGGTATTAGAAAAGTATGTTTGTAGCCTATGAAGAGAGGAGAATGTGAAAAAGAGAGGAGACAATGGGTCTGCAAGGCATAAATCCACTACTTTTGGTAGAAAACAACACAAAGAGCAATTTCTTAATAATTAAAATAAGGTAAATCTATTTATAGACTTACAATATTCTAACCGAAATATCATGGAAGGTAAATGTTATAAGTGATGCTATTTACACTGTCATTATATATATTTCATCAAGAAATATCACTGTGTGAGACTAATAAAAGTTTAAAAAACACATAATCATGTCAAGGGACTGATAAAAACATACAACATCATATGGAATTTGCGAACTGTAGTGAAGAAGATAAGATATGGAAACACATGTGGAAATAACAATACACACATCAAACAAGTAATAAGTCCTCAGAAGTTTCTGTCAATTTGATTCATTGAAAAATGTACTGATCATATGAGAAAAATATTCTAAAACCGTGAACCTTTACTTCCTAGAATTTTGCCACATATATACAAAAACATGATACTGTCATCTCCATAAAAGGATTAAATCTATTCCATAAATTTATTACAATCTCATGCAAGAGATAAGGTTTATCCTAAAACTTTAATACAAAGTGCAATATCATAAAAACAATAAACATCATGAAGGCTAACAATTCAAAGTGGTTGTATGATGTGACAATATGTTGGAAGACTACTCCTCTGTTCTAGTGCAACCAACTCCACAAAAAGTGTAAGTAGCAGTGAAAGTGACATTGTAATATTCCAAAATGGAAATAGTAGCAATATAGCTCATAAAATGAAAGTAGCAACAATTATTTAACACATTAAATCATGATACCAATATAAATCCATGTTATTGATCATAGATGCAACAGATAAGTACAAAAAAAGTGAGGCACAACATGTAGAATGTGATCACACAAGCTTTGAGTACATAAACACTCTAAAAAATGAGATGTTATTGCAACAAAAATTGTTGGGGAACTACTACAACATAGTTATTAACACATTGCTAAAACAAAATAATGTACAAAATATGTAGGGATGTAATATGCCTCCAAAGATATGCCCAATACATATCTAGGCTTAACAGAAACTCCTACAAAGAACCCAAAAATGGTTTTCAAAAATACACTCTATACAAGATGGGATATAAAGCTCAAGGCCTGAAGATTCACAGGAAACTAAAGAACATGAGTGTAGAAGGCTAAAATATAGCAGATATGATGTAGATCCCCTGAAAGGTCTTCTCCCATGAAAGGTTGAACCCTCCAATCACAAGAAAACACTCCAAAGGAGCCACAAGATCTCTCATTGAACCTGCCCTCCAAAATAATGCAATTCCCAGCTGGAAAAACATTGTAAATGATGGGAAATAGATGGCCTGATGCCAAATATCTGAAATATTTCCAAGATATCTCCAAATTGACCTCCCAAGAGAAGGAAACCTTCCTCTTATGAGAAACTAGCTCAGAAAGTGGGTTTCTAACCCCTCCACTGCAACACCTTGCAACACAGCACAATAACCTGCAGAAATTGCGCTGATGAAGAAAGTTGTAGCTTGGCCTGCAAAAATGAATGCAATAATCTTCCAATAGGCCTCTCAAGGAAAGATATGGGATTCCTTCTCGACAACACGCAGTGCTAAATAGCACAACAACCCTGCTAAACAACAAAGGAATGCAAAGTCTAAAAAGACCATATACAAAATAATATTCCAAAACATAACCCCATATGGCTGCCATCCTCTTCCTTAAATATATTATGAGCTTGCTTGCCCTTGGCCCCACTCAATTATTTCATTTCCTCCATGAGATCAATCTCCCTCCAAAACTGCATTATTCCTCATTTAATCTCCACTCCTCCATAACAACGTTGTTGACTTGGTCAAAGTTGATTGAATCAACATGATCTAATCCCTGTTCACACTTGGAGGTGCTTTATTTAGCTGCTAAAAGGGTCTCTTTCCACACTTGAAGTTTTTTTATTGCTGCTAAGGAGACTTATGGGCCTCCCCACCCACTTATTCACCTACCTAGTGACAAAACAAACTATAATATTCCATTTAGCCGAAGGCTAAATTTTTGGAATATTACAATCCTTCCCTCCAAAATGTTTCTTGTCCTCAAGAAAATGTAAAGGTGGATCAAAAATTCTCCCCTCCTCCTCTTGTGGCCTCCTCATCAATAGTCCCCACCACTGCTCAAAGAAATCTACAATAAATCTGCCTTCCAATGTTTCCTCCCAAATATGCAAAACCAAATGGCTCACATCATGAAAAGGTGGAAGGTGTAAGTGGAAAATTTCTTGTTTTCCAATGGCCTTCTCAAGGTAGGAGTGATGAAAAGCATAGGGGATCTCATTCCCAATGAGAAACTCCCAAACCCATGTTATCATCCAAATGAAATGAGCCATCCTAGGTAGCTCATCAAAAGGATCCTCAACCCCCGGTTCATGCAATGTATTGGGGCTGCATGGAGAGATTAAATTCTTCAACCCAAGTTGTTGCTCTCTCCATTTATGGTATGTATGGGGCTGCTGCTGATCTTGAGCTGAAATTTTATGGCCTCCAAGAATGGCCCAAGCTACCCCACCAAACAAAACATCCATGACGTGCCTCCTCCAAGAACTCAAGTTCTCCAAATGGCTCCTCCCACATGAAGACAAGAGACATAGTGTGGCAATCATGGTTTGCCCATTTTTTCTCCTGAAACATGCAACATATAAAATAGGGAGAATCACACTCCAATGGGCACCTCCAACTCTTGTGCCACTCTCCAAACAAAGCTTCCCATAAACATAGAACGTCTCCAACATATGGAAGAAAAAACCAATGAAAACAAGTTTCCATATGACAACCAGAAAGTGGATCATAGTTCCACACATGGAACCAGTGCAGTGCATCCCTTTCCTGCCTCAAAACAAATAATAACAAGTGTCTTTCCAGCCACTTGTTTGTTTCCACAATCATCTTGCAAGATAGGATCATGAAAGTAAAATTTGGTTCCAAAGGTGCACACCAAGAATCGTGTGGCCTCCCCCACAAACCACCAATAACATGGCCAATATCAATGCTGAAAATGGCCTCAAGCACATCAAAACATAATAGACAAGAAGGGATAATCCTCCTTGGTACAACACGCTGCTCATATAAATTAAAGGAGTACAAATCATAATGTAAAAATGTACCTTCTCTACTATGTACTTTGGTCATTGAGCTGAAATGGCTCAACTGAAAGCTCTCCCTCACCCCCAATGAGTAGGGAAGTGGCTGTGACATCCTCTCCATCACCATCCAGGCTATGCATATCTCCATATGCTGATATATATCCTGTTGGATGCCCTCCCAAGTGAACTCCTCCATCAATGAATGAAATGCATCAAAGTACATGGAAAGAAAGTCCACATGTTTTACATGTAGTAGCTTCCTCCTGAGCTCAGAAAATCTAGTCAAGAAGACTCTGCCATAAGAATATATGAACTCATCAACCACCATGTATCTATCTTCTCCCTCTGGGTCATCAAGAATCATGCAAGCATCAAGATCCTTGGAGTACTCTACCAAGAGTTGAGACCTCCAATATGGATCAATCCTCCTAGGATACAACGTTGAAGATCTGAAATTTGAAGCTCCCCATATGTTGTTGTCTTCTCCTTTGACATTCCTCATGCCAAATTCATCCTCAAAAATGCTTCCATGCCCATCATACAGCTGCTCATGCTCAAATAGAAGTGGTGACCTTTGGAAGTTGGCCTCGCATGAGAAGCTACCATCCAAAAAGAACCTTTTGATCTTGGCCAATGTAATCATGAGTGGCATCCATCTACTCCAATGTATGGAGGATTCCTTCCTCAAAGGAAGTACCCTCTATTTCTCCAAACCCATGGAGCAGCTCCCTTTCACAATGAAGGTGCCATCCTCCATCATTGCAACAACGTCTGTCAGCGAAGTATATGTAGTGAGAATGGGTAACGCTAAAAATGGGCGAATGTCTCCCTCCTCCTTGAGTCTACCCCAGACTCTCTGTGCTATAATAGACCCCTCTAAAGTATCCACCCCTCTGGGTTCTAAGAGTGGTGCAACCCCATGTGAAGCATATCTCATCATCTCCAGATTTGGTTGTCTCCCTGGTGGAATGCCTCCATGCAGTGAGACATCAATGTCAAGAGTAGACTGTACATATGGATGGAGAGCTTTGTCCCTACCCTTACTATGAAAATCTGTCTACCTCTTCTGTGCATCACCCTTTTGAAATAGATAGGGGTGTGTGCTCCTCATTATGTGATGCTGACCTTCCTCCCTACCTTCTCCTTCCATCTATAAGGTTTCAAAATCATGTTGTTCATTGATTGTGCCTTGACCTCCACATATGAGATCTTGGGGAATTCCTTGCAATGATACAAGAATCCCTCTGGTTGGAGCAAGTGCTCCATCTACCTCTACATGAGGTGCTAGATATGATCTAGATATGACAACGTTGTTTCCCTCATCCTTCTCTTCTTCTTCAATATGAATGGGAGTCACCTTCTCAATAAGAGGATCCTCTTTTGAAAAATTGATCTTCATGCCCTCTTGTCCAAGGATATGGGACAAAGATCTTGCCTCTAGCAAAGTATTATGCAAGATGTGAGCCTCTTCAATAGATTTCTGAAGTGGATTTTAGTTTATAGGTTCTTTCAACCCATGAAAAAGTTTTGTTTGTTTTGGTTTGTTTGGCTCCACCAACGATGTTTCAGAATGTTTTCCATCAAACCTTTCCAGTAATCTCCCAGTGAAATTTGCATAAGAAGAAGTATTTTGACATTTTAAAGAAAATGACTCAAATATCCATCAAGCATAGGCATTACCTCCAAAATGCAGCACTGCAAATTTGATGGCTTCATTCTCTGAAACTTGGTGTTGCTGCAAATATATGTATAGCTCCTCCACCCAAGCTCTAGTTGAAAATTTAGGTGAACCATCAAAAATAGATAGAAAAAATCTACCCATGTCATGTTAATTTCTCCTCTCCACCTTGATCTTGCAAAACTCTTGAAAGTTGATGTGGTCTTTGAACCACTTAGTTTGAGATTCATATTCTTGCAGATAATCCCTAAGAGTCTCCTTCCTAGGAATTTCTTATTTTTCCATCTCCCTCATAGTAGATCTGGGCATACAACTGCGTTGTGAATCATAGTGTGTGGCTGCATGCTCACACTCATCAAGTGAAAATCTAGAGTTGGCTTTAGATTCAAACTCCTTTGGATATTCTCTCTCCCTTCTCATCTTCTTGAGATCTCCTTTAATGCTCTGCATGGTTAGAAAGAGAAGATTTGAGAGCTCCTCCTCCTCTCTTCCTCCAAATAATGGAGTCTTATTTTTATTTTTTTTGTACATCTCTTCTTCCTTGAGATAATATTCTCCTTATGGTTACATATTGGCTGAATGCACAAGCTGAGCCAATATTATGCTCTGATACCACTGTAATATTCCAAAATGGAAATAGCAATAATATAGCTCATAAAATGAAAGCCTCAACAAGTATTTAACACATGAAATCATGAGACCAATATAAAGCCATGTTATTGATCATAGATGCAGAAAATAAGTACCAAAAAAATGAGGCACAACACATAGAATGTAATCACACAAGCCTCCAGTACATAAAAACTCTCAAAAGTGAGATGTTGTTGCAACAAAAAATGTCGAAGAACTGCTAAAAATTAGTTATAAACACACTGCTACAACAAAATAATGTAAAAAATATGTAGGGTTGTTATATGCCTCAAAATAAATGCCCAATACAGATCTAGGCTTAATCCTATAAAGAACCCAGAAAGGGTTTTCCGAAATACTCTATACAAGATGGGATCTAAAGCTAAAGGGCTAGAGATTCACTGCAAACTGAAGAACATGAGTGTAGAAGTCTGAAATATATCATATATGATGTATATCCCCTCAAAGGTCTTCTCCCATGAAAGGCTGAACCCTCCAATCACAAGAAAACACTCCAAAGGAGCCACGAGATCTCTCATTGAAGCTTCCCTCCAAAATAACGCAATTCCTAGCTGGAAGAGCATTGTAAATGATGGGAAATAGATGGCCTGATGCCAAAGATATGAAATATGTCCAAGATCTCTCCAAACTAATCTCCCAAGAGAAGGAAACCTTTCTCGTATGAGAAAATAGCTCAGAAAGTGGGTTTCTAGCCCCCCCACTGCAACACCCTGAAACACAGCACAATAACTTGTAGAAACTGCATTGATGAAGAAAGCTGTAGCTCGGCCTGCAAACCTAAATGTGTAAATGAATGAAATACTCTTCCAAGAGGCCTCTCAAGGAAAGAGGTGGGATTCCCACTCGGGAACACCCAGTGATAAACAGCATAGCAACCCTGCTAAACAACAAAGGAATGAAAAGTCTAAACAGGCCATATAGAAAATAATATTCAAAAACATAACCCCATATGGATGCCATCCTCTTCATTATATAGATTATGAGCTTCCTTGCCCTTGGCCCCACTCAATTAGGTCATTTCCTTCATGAAATCAATCTCCCTCCAAAACTGTGTTATTCCTCGATTAATCTCCACTCCTCCATAACAGCACTGTTGACTTGGTCAAAGTTGACTGAATCAACATGATCCAACCCCTGTTCACACTTGGATGTGTTTTATTTAGCTACCAAAAGGGTCTGTTTTCAAACATGAAGTGTTTTTATTGTTGCTAAGGAGACTTATGGGCCTCCCCACCCACTTATTTACCTACCTAGTGACAAAACAAACTATAATATTCTATTTAGCTGAAGGCTAAATTTTTGGAATATTACAGACATGTGGTTGTTCTCCTTAAAAAGTGCAAAAAAAAACCCTGAATTTTAGGAGGTAGCTTGATGCATGACACCTGGAAGCATCCATTACAACTAAAATCTCCTCCTCTTCACCTATTTTGATTTCATCATAATGATAATAAAAAAAAAATAGCTCCTTTTCATCATATGTTAATATTCAAAAATAATTTCTACCTTCATAGGAAAAGTAGCTATATCCAGAAACATGGAAATTTAACCCAGAAATGAAAAATTTCTCCAAAGGCAGCCTTGTTCCTTCATCCTTCAGAGGTCCAAAATAGAGGCAAAAATCCTGATGGCCTCAGCTTTAGTTACCCTCTTGTACGACCCCTTTCTCTTTGTTTGACTCTTTGGCTAAGCCTTTTTCGTCTTGATTTTATCTTCTTGACTCACCTCGACATTGATAATTTTATCTCTTAATGAAGGATTAGCAATAAAATTACTGTTAAGTCTAAGTTTATTATTGGGCCTAGTATGAGGTCTCTGGATATAAGGATTTGGAATGAACTTAGAACTCTTACCTTCATGCATGAATCTAGTAGATTCTCTTTCCTGACACTCTGATTCTGTATACTTAAGGTCACTACTATCTTCAGAAGAGGAGTAGTAGTGTATCATAGTATTCTTTCTCTTCTTGATCGAAGAGCCAATGGAGGATATTAGTTGAGCCAGAGTAGGCTCTTCCTCTATCACAACCTCTAATATTTTATGTTTTCCTTTCTTAATAAATAGAAAAACTTGTGAGAGAGTGGATTTTGTGAGAGAAGTACCACTACTTGGTTGAGCTTGATGAGTTGCATCAGAAACATGGCTTGCTATTTTTACTTCAGGGTCAACTTCCTCTGGAAAAAAATCAGGCTTAAATGTTATAATTCCAGGGTTGACTTCCACTGGAAGTTCTTCTGCCATGAAAACATTTTTCCTAGGTTTTCTTTTTGAAGAGGAAGCTATTTTCTCTTTGTCTTTTGACATAGCATTTTTAGGATGCATAGAATTTTTTTTGTTTCAATTTCTTCTTATATTCCTCCATGACTTCCCTTAGGGTCTAGGGTTCTCTAGGTGAACTGCTAACTCGTGAACTACTTACATGGGTTTTGCTGAATAGTGGCACTAATGGCATAGGCATAGGGTATCCAGCTTCCTTATTCGAGCCTCTACTTTTCATTTTGATTGACATGGAAGGAGGGTTAACTTGTCAGAAAGTTGATGAATGAATGGAGTTAGGTTGTGAACTGTTTGAGACAGGGGTTGCACTAATTTGTTCATGGGTATCTATTTTCTTGGGCCTCCCTACCCTTCTCTTAGAGTTTATGCTACCAAACCCTTTCTCTACCAAGAAATTGTCCCAAGCGTTCCTCCTCTTCCTAAGGTGGTATAAAATAAGAATTTTAATTATACCCCTATGATATATATTGTGCATAGAGTAATTAGGGATCTTCTATAGTTTTAGGGAGAGCAAGGATTTATATAGAAAATAAGGAAAGTTCATAGGTTTATCTCTTGAAATATGAGAAATAAATCTTAACTGATAATGGTGGAGAGAGGAGAAAATACCCTCGCATCTAATTTATTTATGCACTGTGGTGATCACATGTTGCAATTCAGCCTTAAAGAAGGAAATATGTGCAATTAGATTCCACATAACATTGACATGTTCAGGGTTAAGGTGGAGACTTACTTCTGTGGGAAATATTTTGTTCTTGAACCAACGTTCACTAGTGGTATATTTTTCAGTATCACGAGCTATGATGGCCTCAAATATGTTCAATGTCTCGCTTCCCGGCTTGACCTTTTCACCATCAAAGCTCTCAGAAAAACCTTGAGCTAAAGCCACATTCTCCCTAGATTTTTTTTACATAAATTTATACCAGCTAGTAGATTTTAAATTGAGCTTTGGCCCTAGCATTAATGAACCTGGTGTTTTCTTGCTCATACATGTTGATGTTACCACCCCTTCCCATGTTTTTCCACAACTAGACTTCTTGTAAGTAAATAGTTGTTCAATCCTGGATGCAAAAAATTACATGGAGCCTTGGTTTCCCTGCCTTGAAATGCTAAAATTGTTTGCTGGAGAAATGACTTATGTTAGTTTTATTTTTCACAGAGAACCTCGGTAAATTGAACACCAAGATCACTCCTCTAATTTTGTGCTTGTAATCATGGTATGGAGTAATGGTACGATTTGAAACAATTCGAATATAAGAGCCAACTCATCCCATAATGCACAACACCCCACAACATCATTAATAATTAATATCTAGTACCATGATCTCTTCTTCAATTTAGTAGGGTAGATATAGCTCATCAGTATAGATAATGTAAACATTCATCTAAAAAAATTCTCCTAAGTCACAAAATGATTAACCGTGTTTAAAAGAATAATAATGTTTATAACATAGGAGTGATTTAATCATTTTCAAATAGGAAAGATCCTTTCTCTTAAAATTATTCTTTGTAGCTTTTTATACATCGGAAATAGCTTCCTTTACCTCTGAATGGAAATAAAGCGAATTTTAGCGAAATAGCTGCACTTTTCATTGAGTTACCACTAACAACATGTCGCTCAAGAAATAGTGTCTCTTTTCATTGAGTTAGTAATATGACCTTTAATTTGAAGAAATAGCTACCCTCCATTGTATCATTGTGTTACCAATGAACTTAAATAGAGGAAGCTATTATGCCAAACAAAGCAGCTATGATTTTATTGAAAGAATGACCAATAGACTTTCACACTAAATTTAAGTTAAAACAATGGTTTTAACTTATTTTATGAACCTAAGACACCAATAACACCTATACACTTGAAAGTATTTTGGTTTTGAGAATTTTTTTGACGTTTATTGAAAATGAATCAAACTTTGACATAGGCTAGGACATATGAAAATTTTGAAAACTATGATATCGTGGCAACCACACCATTAACATTTACAGTGCTAACATAGACGAAGGAGACTGCTCTAATGATGATGAATGTATTGTGTGATGATATGGAGGAATGGAAGTGGCAGGATGATATGATGAAGGCACATTTTGGGCATGATGAATAGGTGGAGCAGTGAATATGTCATTAGTTATGAATGAACTCCATGGAATGTTGAATTGTTTGAGGTCATGGATGGCTATGATTTTGATGAGGTACTAGTGAAAAATATTGTTCATTTGATCTGCATACTCTCTCTTCTAAAAAATAAATGCCATCCTATCAATTCTCCAGAAGTGGTGGCAGGGTATGTTGAGCATATTGACCCTAGTGAAGTGCATATGTAGCCAGATGTGATATGCATACAGTATAGAAAATCAACCTTCACATGAAAATTATTTCATGATGTCTTCATCATGGGATCATTTCTCTTCAGGAGGTAAGAGAAAGGAAAAAATACTCTTTCTCTCATTCTTGTACCTAGGTTTGATGAAAGGCTCAAAGTAATGGTCTTCCAAGTCTTTCAGTTTGAACCATTTCTCCTCAACATTTGGGATTCTGGAGGCAGCTGAGATGATGCCGGTAGACACAGTGAAAGCGACGCTAACTAAAGTAACTTGGTTGTATTGGAGATTAGAAATGAAAATTCTGGTCAAGATAGCATGGTGTTGGACCTTCTAAATTTTCTCACAGTACTCAAAACATCGAACATGTTTGAAAGATGTCACATCCATAGGAGATTCCAAAAGTTCCCTGGTATTTGTTGGCTATAATTTGAGTATTCTTCCCCCTTTGTGTGGCCTCCTCTCCTCTATTTCTTCCCCCTTACTATATGGTATGTTTTCTTCTTCTACCATGATGTCTTAGTGTTAAAACCCTAGGGAGGTGTGATGATGGTAGAATGTGATTTTTAGGAATAGGGAATGGGATAGGGTAACTGAGGGATATGAGGGGTAGGGATTTATGAGTTTAGGAATGTGACAGGGAGTAGGGATGAAGAGGGGTTTGGGATAGGGAATTAATTACAGTTATAGGGAATTGGAAGCCTAGGCAAATAGTGTACCTAGGGCTTAGGGTTTTAAGGAAATGAAGGCTTAGGGAAAGGGGATTTTAATGTAGGGATTTGGGAAGGGTATATTGCAATGTACGAAGGGTATGAAGGTTTAGACAGTGAAACTGAATTGTAATTGGATTTTTGAGGAATAATAGGGTTTTAAATGAAGAAGACATAGATTTTTCTTTTAACAAACTCACACAACCAAAATGACTTCATGGAAAAGAGGAATGAAGAAATGGTCACATAATTTTTTGTTTATAGGTGTGAAGAACCACTACTAAAGTCTGGAGGGTGATTTTGTGAAGTTTGGAGGCCCTCCTGGCAATTGCTGAAGAATATATGCAACCACTCAACACCACAAGTAGGTGTGCCCTCTATTTGACCAGCGGGCAATGCACAATGTAGGCATGCAATGCCACATGCAAACACACCCTCCCTTTGACAAATGCGCAGCGCCTCCCCTTCTTTTCTAATTTCGCCTTCAAAACTTGACTTCTGACCTGTGTTGAGTTTACTAAATGATGATAACAGAAATGAAGTTGAATTTGATGCTATGAGGGATTTAATATTTAAATGAAATTCATATTTTGATTTAAAAACCCACTTTCTAATGTTTCGGTTTCACCTTTTGAAAACTTTGGAAAATACCCTTTACACTTTGAATTTTCTTTGCAAGTTGATGATGCTGGAGTTTCGCACTCTTTTCATTTCTTTTGTTAGATTTTTAGTTTGGAATATGGAGTTCAATTGGAATCTTGGGAATATTACTTATTAGATATATTGAACATAAAATTACATAAACATAAAATTAAATTACATCTCTATTTTTTTTTTTCATAAAATTACATTGTAGAATAAAAATCATAACTTGAAAGAAGAATTAGGACTTTGGAAATGTTCCTTGGAGATCATCTTTTCATGTTGACAAATAGTCTTCAAAAGATAAAGGAATATTATTTGAATCACTCACATTATTTTTTCTCACCTTATGCAAATGAAATGGTGTTTTATTGAACCTTGGAAAATGAAACCTAGTAACATAATGGAACCTTGAATAACCAGAAACCATGGTGACTTTGATCAACATAATGACGTGATGAAATAGACTCTCATGACTGAGTTATGCTCAAGAATACATGAAGGTGGGCTAGCAAGTATAAATTTTTAAGAGGAGTGATATTTTATGACTAGGGCTACCATCAGTGAGTGAATTTTTTACATGACCTAATGGAATAATAAAAAAAAAATTGAGTGGGACTCCTATAATTATATAAAAGGAGTATTTTTATCACTGATGACTGTATGAAAATGTTGACACTAAAATTTGACTTATTGGGGATGATAGCTCTGAAAAAGGTGTCAAGAACCACAAAAACTCTGGATTTTTTAGATCCATGCCTCTTCCATTGGGGTAATACAGTTAAAAACTCAAACTGAAAAATTTGATTGAAAACTAGCAAATAAAGAAATAGACTAACTCAATGCAAACTAAAATGACAAAAACTTGACTCAATACTTACTTACTTGACTGAAAACTGAACTTCAAAATGGCAGAAAATCAGTGAAGTTCCATGGCCTTCACTTCAGGCTCCAAAC